>JAYMSP010005128.1:0-14441 GCA_036897095.1 Plantago elongata | reverse complement strand
TTTCAGATCGACATTCAGATGTGGAAACATCAGATCACTAAATCGATGAAAAATGAAAAATAAAAGGTAAAATTTCATTTTAAGTTGATTTTAATAGGAATGAAGCGAATAAATTCATATAACAGAGATGCTTAAAACTATAATACCGTTTCTTAAAATTATAATAATGCCTCTTAAAATCATAACAAAGCACCTGATAACATATGTGCGAAATAATTCAAATTTTCTATGCACGAATTTCATATATGAAATTAGATCTGGAAGTTTTATATAGGAAAATCAACAAAAAAACGAAAATAAAAGGTCAATTTTCAGTTTTAATTGAGATTTCAACCAAAAAACAACATGAATCGATATAAGAAATGAAAAACAACAAAAACCACGAATCTATTGAATTGATTCGTCGAATTTTTTGATGTCTTGAAGGAAATCCGGTGAATTCGCATTGAAATTCGGCGAAGATGAGGAGTCGGCACCACGGAAGGAGTGGCAGAGGCGTGCTCTGGTCGCCGGAGTATATGGAGAGGGAGTGGGAAAGGAAAGAGAAAGGAAGATGAGTTGTAAGAATGTTTCTCTTCCTAAGGTTTTGTAGAGAGGGAAAATGGTTGAATGGAATGAACTTTTGTGTGAGATTGTTGTTTATTTGGATAATTTATATAAATGATACTGACCAATTTATAATGTTTATAACTGTTCGTTATTATATAATTGAATTTTTCTATAAATTAAGAAAATCTTCTCTTTTACTGTACTTACTCTTAACATTAATGATTTTCTTCATGGCATAGATTAAAAATTATGTTGTCCCTATTCATGAATTTTTCGTTCGTCATCTAACTATAAAACTATATTAATTCACTATCCACATATAATTAATTTACCATTTTTATCTACTACAGGCTTAGAATGTCTCATGCACGGCCAATTTGTATTTAATATTTGAGATTAAAAAGTTACCACCTGGCCATTGTTTACAATGAAGTTTATTTTGATAAAAATGTGAACTGAATACAATACTTCACATAATTTACAAAATTTTAATAACAAGTATTACGAATTTTTCATTACAACGAATTTGGGGATTCACAACCTTAATATGGGAACATAAACTTCTTGTGTGGGGCTACTATCACATGATGTCGTTACTATTTAGAACTACCACAGTTATTCATGGAATTGTCAAAACTTCTATCTTTACACAGATTTTCACCACCTATGGCTCTTTCATTAGCTATGTGAAACACCATATACCATAATTCATATCACCATGGATCTCCTATCTTTCTCTATAATGATGATTTATGGGCGACGAAATGGAACATCAACAATCATTTCTTTCCTCTCTTATACGGTTATTATTTTGCCATATTAATTTTGGTTGCAACCTATAAGAACCGTGAATTTTAGTGCGTTGTATTAGGAATTAATTTGATATTCATACTATTATTTCGAACTGAAAACTGACCCCTGACTCGACGCGTGCGAGTATGTTGACTATTAACAGCGGGTCAAATTCAGAAATTAATGGCCGATCGTATCCGCCAGTTAATTTCGAATAGCGTTCTACTATTACATGATATTATATTAATAAAATAATAATAAAAATAAAAATTTTTAAATTATTTTTTATTCTAGTTTAGTTCGCGGCCAAGATCGTCCCGGATATCAAATTTGTATTTTTCGGAATTTATTTACGAGCCATTTGGAGTCCAGAAGAAACCAGGTTTATATACTTGCGAAATACCCATTGTACCCTTAAACTTATCTTCTTCATTTTCCCCCATCCCGTTCAATTGTTTCAGTCCGCCATTTCTTCCGAATCTTCTCCAAGAAGCCGCCGCAATTCCTTCCCCACGAAGCCAGCCACAATTCTTCCCGTCGAAGCCACCGTCCAAGCCGCCGCACGAAATGACAGAATTACCCCTCAACGACGCGTGGCCGACGGAGACGACGTGCTGGGACACGCGTCAATGAACGGAGAAGATCAGAGCCGCGTGGTCGGCGCCTTCCCGCCTATAAATAGGCCATTACGTTGCCTCTCTCTGTCACATACCAACCGGAAAACAAAATCGAGCCGTAGCCCTGCTCTCACTCGTTCTCTCTCTCGCCCTCAATTCATTCCACCGTCGCCTCTCCCCCGTGCCTTCAACTACATTCTCACCGGACTAGTGTCGTTGCTCGCGATCGTCTCTGGTTAGTGTCTTTTCCTTCGATTATATTCGAATTGAGATGGGAAAATGAATTGTTAAGCTGTGATTGATTGTTGCTTGCTTTAGTCGTGTTCGTATTTCGGAGGTTTGAATTAGTAATGCGTGTTGTCGTTGCAGACACGCTTTATTGTTTATGTATCTGCGCATTTCTATGATTATTCGATTGTGTGGAATTCGCCTTGTTACTATGTGTTTCATTTGAATGGAATTAGGAGCAGAGTAAAATTCAATTAGTCAGTGTCATATGGATGGTTAGTTGATTACACGAGGAGCTGATTGTTAGAATAAGTCATTATGCTGCTGATAATTTATTTTGTTATGCTACTGATATTACATGGAAAATAAGTGTAATGCTCTACTGCATTGATCAAGTGCATAAGTATTCCCTTTCCCCATTCAATCTCGATTTCGACTAGCCTTACTCCGTGTTGCGGTTGAACTGATGTGTGCGAGTCCGGTTGCCTTGTTGTTGTCTGTGTGTTGTTGCGTTGGACTATTGGTGACAAATTAATCCATTCAGTCTGGTTCACTTTCCTTGTTGTTGTGCGCCCTGTTTTTACAGGTTGTGTTTGTCTGCTCCTGTCTTCTTTAAGGTCGGAGTCTAGACAGTATGTGTGTCAATATGCAAGTATGCGATACATGCTCTTAGTTTAAGTATATTTCTTTTATTGTTGTGTGGGTCAGGCTATAGCTGTTATATGCGTTCGTGATAAGTGGCATATTGAGATGTTAACCTATTGTTTGACTGTCATAGTATGAACTGGTTATAACAGTAGGAGATATGAGTTGATATGGAAATGATTGCCTTTGTATATGGAAGAAATGTTTCATTCGGACAGGTAAATGGAAAAATACCCAAGTGAAAATACGACTGTTGTACTTTAAAATATATTATTATCTGCTCCTGTTTATATAACTTGCTGCTATTTGTGTTCTCATGTGTGATACTGTGTTTTATGCACGCTAGTTGCCGCTACTATGGTTGCTTGCTGTTTGGAACTTTCTCTGCTCCATGTCATAGGTCTAATTAAGAGATTAAAATGTATGCTGAGTTGACTACTTTCGTAAGAAATAAATATTTTGGAAAAACATAAGAAAAGAGTAATTCACTCAAGTTAGAAGAAGAGTTTAAGTACTTACTAAACAGTGTTTCTGTTGAATCAACTGCTTACGGTGTTGGTTTATGTTAGCTGGTTTGGTTGGTTAAAAAAATTAATTCCAGCTTTGGTCTGAGTAATCAATCTGTTTCTTGGCGTCAATTTGTTTAATTACTCGTCATGCATAATTGCGCATAGTATCTTTAGGTTCTAAATGAATTCTTGCTTAAGCATGAAACTTGATATTGTGTCGATCTTGAAGTATGCTTGGTTAACATTATGTGATTATATGGAATTAGATGTATAAGCGTCGTCGTGGTTTAACTGTTACAACTTGTTATGATTGTTGTTGGGGGATTTTACGGGAGTCTTATAGTTATTCTTGCGTAAAAGTAAATAGTATTGTCCGTTTATCAAGATTTCGAAGTTGCGTAGCGTACAAGATCAACCAAGGTGAGTGATTACAAGCTTTCGGCATCCGGCCCTGGGAAAGTTATTACCTTTCAAGCCTTTTATTCCAGTACATGTTCCTGCTTGCTTACATGCTTGCCTAACTCTGTCTTCGACTACGCGACGACGTCCCGACTGACTACGACGCGACTACTAATTGTGATTACTGACTATAGGATTGTTATTGAATCTAATGATCTGTATTCTGATTATAACTTGATATTCTGACCTAATGTGACTAAATTTCAGTACCTCTTGTTATTCCATCCTGATTGTGTCTTGCTGTACCACATGATTTGCATTGCATGAAAAGTGATTTCAAAAGCAACCACACCTTTTTGAAAACCTTGGAAACCGGCCTGGTCAACTCGTTCGACAAAGTTTATAAAAAGCTCTGCAGCTTTATTCTTTCGGGCTCCCGTTACTTGTTCGGACTATTCAAACGGTCATATATATTTGGGTTGCGGTGGGTCGCCCCTATCATATGCAATTCCATGCGAGGTCGCTCCTCCACTCCTGTATATTCGGTTTGCGATTACTGACTATAGGATTGTTATTGAATCTAGTGATCTGTATTCCGATTATAACTTGATATTCTGACCTAATGTGACTCTATTTCAGTACCTCTTGTTATTCTATCCTGATTGTGTCTTGTTGTTCCACATGATTTGTATTGCATGAAAAGTGATTTCAAAAGCAACCACACCTTTTTGAAAACCTGGGAAACCGGCCTGGTCAACTCGTTCGACAAAGTTTATAAAGAGCTCTGCAGCTCTATTCTTTCGGGCTCCTGTTACTTGTTCGGACTATTCAAACGGTCCTATATATTTGGGTTGCGATGGGTCGTCCCTATCATATGCAATTCTATGCGAGGTCGCTCCTCTACTCCTGTATATTCAGTTTGTGATGGGGTCGTGTCCATCAATGCAATACCTGAGGTCACTCCTCCACTCCATCTTGTTATCTGACAAATACATGATCAGTTTGGTCCAGCCCAAGACAGTTACTGTTACAATACTGTGAATCTAGCACCTTTTATGTGCTATGATCGTGCATGCGTGTTTACGGTTTCCCCATTTTTAAAAGTGCCAGATCAGCGTGTTGTGGTGGTTTGCTATCTTGTTGCATTAATGCATTTTTATACCTGCTTGATTATCCTCACTAAGTCTATATGACTTACACTTTTCATGTTCAATAATGATTTCCCAGGTATAGAGCACGAAGTGAGGATGGGGTAGACAGACTGACTCTACACTTGGCTACTTATTCCGCTGCTGATTTACTATACGTAGGAGATGACTTGTGACTTGTAAATTATACTTGGGGTGTGTCTTAATTATACGTTTTGATAAATGTGTATTTGGGAGTTTGGCATAATCCTTAACGTCCGAATCTCGATCCGAAACCGGGCCTCTACACAACCCCTCACTCTTTGCTCGATACCTTGGTATTGTGACATACTATACAACAGGGTAGCCAAAATTACATAGTTTCTATCATTATGGTGAAGTGTGGTGTTTTAGTTGAGTGACTCCGTGAGACCTTGGTTTTGTTTACTTTCATTGATAGGCAGTGTTTTTTGTTTGAGGTTTGGAGTTTCTGATTGCTGGCTTGTTCTTGTAATGGAATGCTTCTAGTATTCTAGTTGCTGAAATATATTTTAACTTCCTAAAAACAAAAAAAAACCATGAATAACATAAACTCTGAAGTGCAAATCCTTGCATGCTTATGTAAAAAGATTGTGATCAAATCTAAGTCCAGGGCATGGGATGATAGTTATATTGCCAAGACAACAAGGGTGCGGAACCAAGTGTGCTAACCCTACGTGAATCTAAAACGTGCATGCCGTGCATGTTTGTGATTATTTATTTCTGGGTGATGAATCCAAAGAGCCACCACAAATATATTACAGTTGCAAATGAATTATCAGCCCAGATACTGAGCTGAATAACGTGACATTGTGAAACTTTGATCTGACCCTGCAGATGAAGATTAAACAAACACAATTCTTGTTTGCAGAGCCCCAATCAACCACTATTTAACTGTGATTTCTATTGACACGACTAACACTGGGTTAGTATCTCTGCCCCATCCTTGGTTATTAAAATGGTATGTTCGAATTGAGCAGAAAGGCTCCCATCCTCTGTAACAACAGTCCAGTTGTCATTCCACATAATTGGATTGCTGCTCCCCATTGTCAGCATTGGTTCTGCAGCAGATGAATAATGTGAGACATTCAAGAACAAACAATGTGCTTATGTGGTCTACAATTAATTCGGATATGGTTCCCATCATGCCAACCGTATTGAATACCCAAAAACTTTATAATGCAGCTGTAAATTTATAATTAAGATGGCAAGATATATGAATATATTGTATCAATGATATTGGTATCCAAACAAGTCAAGGACCAAAGAGGCCTTAAAAGTACAGCTGCAGGAATCCATTTTTGTCTCTTGTTCAAATTTCTCGAGCAACAATGTGTGCCAGAATCTAGACTCTTTATATCCATCTTGTACAGAAATTTGAAGGTTAAAAATTGCCTCAAGAAAAGGACATTATAATGTTATATCCATCTTCTACACTTCCATTTATCATTTTATGGTAATAAACTGTTTTAAAACCAAAAACCTAGTAGTAGCACGGCCATCTTCAGGTCAATGCTCCACCAGGTCAACTCCAAGTTGATCCCGTGCATATGCAATTAAGTTATTAATTTAATTTAAGTCGTACTATTATATATATTAATTAAATCAAGTAATGTGTTATTATTGTGTGAATTTAATTATAATTTTCAATGTAACTAGATCAATAGTGGATCAATGACTCCACCAGTCGAAGTTCAACCAGGTCAACCCAGTGGCATTCGAAACGGAGGAGATACAGGACAAGAAGCAATAGGCAGACATAGTAGTACGGTTCTGAAAACCTGGATCTATATACGAAACATTTCATTGAACAAAAAATTGTGAAGTTGTAAGGTATAATACCAATAGTGAAGGTTTGGTTCAACACCATGCGTCCACGTCCATTATTCCCTGATAAAGTAACAAAATCATTCATTACGAAACAAAGATCCAGTATATATGATTGAAAAACTACATATAGTCAAAGCAAAGCTTGAAGGATTACTGTGATGTAGAATAACTGGGTCACTATGAAAGAGCCGTCCAACTCCATGGCCAACAAACTGCTCAACAACTCCATAACGGTGTTTATCTGCATGATCCCTTCAAAGGCCAAAGGGCATATCAATGTTAAGCAAAACTTTGAACAAAATTCCTGTCAATCTAACAGAATGTTCAGAACTTCAAATAGACAGAACATCACTTTCACACTTTGTGCCCTCTGAAGACAACTATCTCCAGGGAGGGCCTTACACGCCTTTGACGTGTGTTCAGATGATTAACTTGGTCTGGGAACATGGTAATAAATAATGTTGAAATGATGAGATGAAGTTGAAATATAGAAGTTGCAAGAGAACAAGCAAACTGTCTTACTGTATTGTCTTGCCAATTTTGTTATATTCCATTCCCGGTGCACAAAGGGATATTGCTTTATCAAGACATTCTTTGGTTACCTAAAACAAAAGAAGTCTTGTTAGAGAAGAGACCCTATGACCCTTTTCAGCAAACAATGCAGAATAAATTCCAAAATCATCAACTACCCAAAAAATTTACAAAAAGGAAAAAAAAAGATTATATAGAGAAGGGAAAACTGGCAAACATGCTATTTGTGCAAATTCGCGGCACTCCTCCACAATATTACTACTTGCATGCTTTTGTACATTTAACCAACTGTTAAAACTTAGAAACTATAGGCTATTCAATCACGAAAGTGTCTCTGCATCAGTTGCAATTTGAGAGTACGAGAGTTTGGGCAGGATAAAGGGTAAATAGCATTATACTCAAATGTTCCGGAATGGCATTCTTTTCCCATAAAAATAATATTATTAGGATCAATGACAGGTTACACAAGAAACTGAAATCACATAACATGATGAATCAATGGAAGACATATCCTTTTGATTATGAATATAAGAACATGTATATATGCAGATAAAAGAAAACCAACTCCCTAACAGTGAATAGCATCTATACTTGAAAGTATACAAGAAAAGTAATACCGGATAACCATACCTTTACTAACTTTCTGACATCCTCATCGACATCTCCAACGAAGTACGTAGCAGATGTATCACCATGATAACCCTGCATGTCACAATAAGTTAAGATAGACCAGAAATGATTCATTTGGGGAACTTGGAGGAATGCATTAGATATATTATATTCAATGCAAGATGTAACATCTAGATTCCAAACTAGTGAAGCTTATTTAAATAAAAATAGCACTAAAGTAACATTTTTTTTCTTCTATACGTCAATCAAATTTTAGTCCAGAACCATGGCCACAATCACTTAATTTACATCTAAACTTAAGAAGCATCAAATGATGGCTCCAAAATCAATCACTTGGCTGACAGTTATTCCACAAGTAGAATTACATACATTTATCTTAGTTTTCCACATAAACACACACCAAGACATCAACCAGGTAGCAAGAGACATATTTACTTAGTAATCTTACAATAAGAGAAGCTTGCAAGTTGTACGAGAGAAGAAGAGAAATAGTTTGGAAGATTCGCTGCTTACATTAAGATATACCGTGACGTCTATGTTTATAATGTCGCCATCCTGCAAAATCATCGTGTGCCAGTATCTGAAACAGTTAAATTGTGAATTCATAGAACGGGAGCTTAAATTGATGGCAATGGTTAACAAACCTGGAGGGCACGTGAATCTGGTATTCCATGGCAAATACACTCATTCACAGATGTACATACGCTCTTTGGAAAGCCACCATAACCTAGAGGAGAAGGATACGCTCCATTGTCAATGATCATCTGATGAACTACTTGGTCAATTTCATCTGTTGTGATGCCTGGCTGGCAATAAGAGCAACATAATGCAAATGATGGTTGAGGCACAGGCAGAAACAGTGACAATAGAAAACCAGTTCGACCGACACAAAGTGAAAACAGTATAATTGAAATGGAGATTTGAAGCATTTAACATTTGTCACTGCAAATTTGACCAACTTGCATGGCTTCACTTACGCATGGATTACTATCGCCCTTTCGTTCGGATCACCCCCTACTCATCAACTTGCGTTCACTACTCTGCCCCACCGTCCCTCGGTCAAAGTTAGGGTGTTCTCCGGAACGGCTGTCGACTCTTGTCATTAAGGGTTCAAATTTTACCTAGGTTGAGTTTTCTCTGGGATCTCCTACTTGAGCAAACGAGCTCATCAGAAGGGCTGTTGAGCTAGGTATCGTTCTCTGGCATTTTCGTCCTTGGTGGACCATAGATTGTTTTGTTCTTACTTGGCAAAAAATCCTGTTTCGCTTTTTGAGTATAGTTGGGAGCTCCAAATGTAAATTGAAATTTAATGTATTTAGAGAACCTATCATAGAATATGCCATAATTAAAAACAGTCCATGAATCAACAGTACTAGTATTAAGAGACATAAGCCTGCAACTAACCAACATCCGCCGTCAAAACAATTTATATGTGCCCTCCTCTATCAGGAAAAGGAAGAACTGTTTAAATGGAGTACTTGTCACAAATTATCAGCTATGAAAGCCTGTGCATGCCTTACCTAACTAGAAGTAGGGTGCGGGAACTCTCTTCTTTTTTTAACTGTTTTACTAGAGTGTACTTTGGTGGTGACTCTGTCTAATCAAGAGGCAATTGGTGAACTATTGCATGATACTGGTGCGTAAGTAAGATACAGATTATAGAAATCCATACAGGATTAGTGCAGGTATAGATAAGAAAGCCTCTTACCCTCATGAGTTCGCAGAAAGATAGGCTAGAAATCTCATAACAAGGCTGGTTCTTGCATTCAATCTAAACTCAAGTTCTAATAGAGAATTGCCTCTCCGGGAAGAAAGTGCTACTTAGAGATATTGCTTTATTAAGAAAGACCTATGATACAAGGACAAAAGTTTTTTCCTATACTGTCTACGGAACTCTATTAAAGGCCACCTGACCCATCAACAAAGAGAAGTGCTTGGTAAACAAGATACAGATTTGGGTGTAACAGATCTGTGCTATTCCTTATTAAAAAGACAAATTAAAAAAGAGTTCTATCTCCAAAGAAATCTCTAAGAAGGTATTTAACCTAGTAAGTCCGTAACCAATCCTAGCTCTCTAAGTGTCTCCATATGATTGCTGGCATTTGTTGATCACGTATTCCTCTAGAGAAGGTAGGAAAAGACATCGAGCAAAAGAAAAGAAATACAATCGCCTTCTATCTTCTTCTTCTGTTGTGGATAACTGCTGGAAAATGCTTTGCGCATTAAGACAAATACACCTCTTTGAAAGGCATTACTGGTGTGAGGGCTCACGTCCCCTTTATTTATAGGACCTTGCTAATCTAGATACGCAAACGGGAGTCCCTTCACTTCTCTCTCAGTACTTAATCCAAATTAATCTAAAACATGGTGGACAGAGTTTATTATACCAAATACAATTGCCCTTTCTTGTTAATTTGTTATGGAAGTGAGCTCACTATAAAATTGAAAACAAAGGAAGCTAACAGCCAAAATATTTCGAAAGAGTTAATTGAAGGGATCTACGTCAGAGGTGAGATACATCCGGAGTGGGGAGGAATTGTCAATTTACCCTAACAAATAAATGCAACTAAGAAAGTCATCAAACAGATAGCTTCACATTTCATATACATTTATTGCCTACTCCGAAGTATACATCAGTTATTATTATTAGACCAGCCCCGTTAACATGCCATAGATACTAAAACACATGTTTAAACCTTAACAGAGAATAGCAGCATCATTGAAATTATAAATGGACGTATTGCATAATGAGGAGCCTTTATATGTTTTGTGAATGAAATGAGATTCAATAACTTACCTTGACTAAAGTTCCAGCATACTGAAGAACCTGAGCAGCAAGCTTCCCTGAGGCTCTCATGCACTCTATCCCCTTCTCATCATGCACTTCAATTCCACTCGCAATGCCAGGCAGTTTCTTAGATTCCACATAAGGAGGCTTCAGTATGTTGTCAGGAACAGGTCTTCTAGGAGATAGTTCACCGGGCTTCAGACGTGCCCGTTTAGTTTTCGCCTCTTCTGTACTATAGTTAGGAAGGCAGAATCAGCTACAAATCCGTAATAGAATGCTGATGCATAATTGGCCTAGAACCCACAGAATAAAGAAAGGGAATTGCACTCAGTACCAAAGATATAAATTCAGGCCTCCATACAAAAACCATACCTTCGATTGAATAGATTTGCCAATCCACTAAATGACCTGGACATTTGCATCGAGACATGGCCTTTTCCTAAATAAAAACAACACTCAGTAAGAACAAGGAGATCAAATAGACATTTGAAACAACAAATAAGTACTAAATCAGTTATCCTATTGCAAGAAACTCACTTAAACACAACTTCCTGGAAGGATAGAGAAATAAGCACGGGGTAGATAGTCAGTATATATGATTAACCAAATTATAACACACTATCTCAAGTCTCAACACAATTACTTCACCATTAGAATAGAAAGCCTTTTCATGCTCCGATCAAGTTAACAAAGAGGTATATGTGTCGTATTGTCTGAACTTTCAATATTAAAAACTAGAGGTGGCAAACACCAGAATCATGACTGATAAAAACAGGTAGGAGATAAAGCTACAAGCAAGCTAAACTAATTTCATTTCCGATATTCCAGCTGACCATAGGAGCTTCTAGTGACATTGCCACCACGAAAATCGGAGGTACCATAGCTAAGAATGGTGATATAATGCAATTGATTGTCGTCGTTCCACATAAATCACTTAGATAGTTAGCCATGATTCCATTTCCAATAATGTCGTCGAAATTTCACATCAATCAAAATAAACTGAAGCTAAAAGCACTACAAGCAAGTTGTGAATTTAAGAAATTGAAGAATGAAAATAAAGTAAACAGCGACAAGTGAAATTAGGTTAGTTGAATCACATTACAAATTACACATGAACCAAAACAAAGTAAAACCTAAAACAATTGCAGGAGCAAGTAAGCATCAAAGTTGTAAACTAGTGAATCTAACAAATTGAAGAGTGAAAACTGAAGAGATATAGCGAAGAAAGTGATTGATCGAATGGTGGAAATCGGAAAATGAAATGTTTGAAGGAAATAGACCTGGTGTAAAACGAATGAGACGGTGGAGTGATATAGGAGTGGATTGAAGGAAGATACGTTCGCAGAGAAACGATGAACGAGAAGAAGAAGCCATTAAGCGGGATTGGATGATTAAGCTGCCCGCCATTGCTGCTTCTCTCTCGCTTCTTATCCTTGGCGTAGTATCTATCGTTGCTTGCGCTTATAAATTATAACAGAGCCGAACTTAATATATAACGGTTTAATAAACCTCCAAGACAATTAAACCTGGGCAGCTACCATTAGGTAAAGGTTAAACTACTCTCATTAAATTTGACTGGTCGTTGCCAACAGTCGCCGTTGTGCCATATGGCCATTTCTTTATTAATTAAATTTGAGAATTAAAAAAATCTCCAACAGTTCATAAATTTTTTTAAACTCTATGAATACAATTCACTTTCACTTCATTTCACCACACTTCATTTTCCACTTCTCATCTACTTCTTAAACTCAAGACGCTAAAATGTCTACTCCCAATTCTCAACATTCGAACTCCACCCCAAACACTCATCAATTGAATACTCCACCGAATTACCAATATCATACGACATATCAATTCTTTATGATGAATGGTATGTCGGACCGAATACTGGCATTCTTAAACCAATTCTACCCACAACTCACTACAAGAATCTGTTGAAATAGCGACGAAAACCGCAACGGCTGTTATTCGTCGCTATTTCAGCGACAAATCGCTGCTAGCAGCGACAAAATACTTATTCGTCGCTGAATAGCGATAAATTTAGGGACGGGTAATTTATCCGTCCCTATTTTGATTTTAGAAAAAGAAAAAGGGGAGGGGGGGGGCAAATTGGTGAACTGAGTTCAGGGACGGAGTCACTATTCGTCGCTGAGACGAACTTACAAAGAGCAGCGGGCTGCGCTTTCCAGTTCACAACTCATTGCCCTTTCTTTTCTCTTCTCTTCCCCATCTCCGATTCAAGCCATTTCCTATCCGGTCCAGCTTGGACTCTATTCGAAGATCTTTGGAGAAGGAGCTCTGGTGGTGTACGAATTCCAACTTTCATCCGCTTATTTCTCCGTAATCAAAGGTATTTTGCTGAAACCCTAACTTTTTAAAATTTTGAGATCTTGTAATTTTCGACTAATTTGAACAATTGCATGTTTATATGAAGTATGTAGTATTACGTAATATTATGTATTGTGTTAACATTGAGATTTAGAAATTTATAGTTATGAAGTATAAAGATAGTTTGATTATTTTGGCAAATGTAGTATGATTAAAGATTTAGTTGAATGTAAAATTTGAGAATTTTCATGCTAATTGTGAATTTTGTTAATTTTGACTAGTGTGGGCAATTGTATTTTTTGGAAACGATATTATATACTAGGTTGTTAACCTTAATTTGATATGAACGATTGGATTCTTAATTAGTATAATGTTAATAATGTAGTAGTTGTACTTTCAATTTAGTGTTTTAGAGACAATTTGGTTTTGAAAATGAATGTGATTTATACTAGCTAATGATTTTGTGGGAAATACACGTAATAAATTGGAATTTAGCAAAATGTAGTAAATATAATAAATTGAGACGTGTCAGGTTAAAAAAATTGAATGACTACGGATCGTTCATGGATGTATCGTCGTACTATAAATGGAAGAGTACAATCAAGTTTTGTTAAAGAGGTTGAAAATTTCATTACATTTGCATTGACACATTCGACTTGTGTGATTGAGGGGTTGATAAAGTCCCCTTGCAAATTAAAAACATGTTGTAACAAACAATTTATGACTCCTGCAACGGTAGTCAAACATCTGAACTGTAATGGGTTCTTGCCGAAGTATCTGGTTTGGAATAATCATGGTGATGAACCAACCTTTGACATGTGATATTTAAATGGAGGGAGAAACGGGGGTTGGGATTGCCTATGGAGTGGTTGAATGAGCTCGAAGTATGTGCATGGTGTATTTGGGATCAGGATGTAGATTTGCTAGAGTGTATGTTTAGTGGTCTGGAGCGGTAGAACGAAAGGGGCCGGGTGATATAAGAAGTATGTAGTAGCTAGTTCATGTACCACATTATTAAAATTAGGTGATTTTGGCTCGGATATGTACTAGAATTATCTTAATTAGTGCTAAATGTGAAATGCATGTAATTTATAAAACTCTACAACAATTGTAATGCAAAATGCATGTATTTTATCTATTGGTATGAAAATTTCGTAATGAAGTAATTTTGTAATATAATTGTAATGTGAAATGCATTTTATTTATTACAAATTCTTAACCTATCTTAATGAATTAATAATGTAAAGAATTAATGCAATACATATTATAAATCTAATACATTGAGACACATCTTAAGTATGAATCTTGATCGTGAGTGGATGTATTCTCGCACTTTTAATGGTTGTGTTCAGTCTAGTATTATGCAAGGGGTTGAAGGGTTCATCGCTTTTGCACTTTCACATAGTGCTTGTTTGGGTTGGGAGGGGGG
>JAYMSP010005127.1:0-14446 GCA_036897095.1 Plantago elongata | reverse complement strand
AGTCATATTCAAACAATTGATAGATGATACACAATTATACTTGTAAATGGAGAACATATACTAATATGACTTAACTGATTGATGAACTTAGTGCAATTTAATCACACCTACATTTACTTTTAATTTTTTTAAGCAGAGTACTAAAAGGTACAAGTTTGTTGCGGTCATTCTAGTTTTATAATAGTAACATTCAAGATTAATGTTTATGAAATCTTCTTATCGAGGTGAATTCAAAAATGTATTTAAAATATTTTTTTAAATTTTTATAGATAAAATTATATGAGATTTAATAAAAAAGACACTCCATGTCCAACCGACTTTTCTATCGTACAATAAAAAATCTAGATTATGTACAATAACTTTAGTTTATTCCATTTACATCAATAAGTTATAAGAGGTTCATGTTTTAAACGGTGTCCTTTAATAATAGAATGCATTGTGCTACTTGTGATTTCGCGTCAAATCTAATTCGGGTAATTTCAGATCGTTTGAGTACGCGTCGGATGATTCGGGTCAATTCTAATTCGTACCATTTCGGATCAAATGATTATGGGTCAATTCTAATTCGGGTCATTTCGGAACGATGATTTGGAATCAATTTGGATTCAGGTCAATTCAGACCGGGTCGATTCTACACTCCGGTCATCTCGGGTCGGGTGGTTTCAGGTCAATTCAAATTTGGGTCATTTCGGATCTGATCTATTCATATCATTCTAATCGAGTCGCTTCGGATACTCCGGGTCAATTTGTGTTTCGGGTCATTTTTGGGTATGTCAATTTCGGGTCATTTTCTGATTCGGATCGAGTTTCGGGTCATTTTCAAATATAACGAATGTGATATTTTCGGATCTACTTTTAAATTCAGATCGGATTTCAGATTTGGATCAAGGCTGACGGACCAAGTTTATTACATGTGAACTTCGTATACAATGTAACATATTTGAATTAATCACGTGAGAACAACATACACGTACTAGATTGATAACTAGAAATCTAGACGCTTCTAATTATGCATATTATAGACTTCTAAGAACAGAATTATTATACATTATGCTTCCAGTACGTCCGCTTGCTAACGGAGTATATATCAAGATTCAGGAGTGTCGAGTTTTGCAATAAAAATATAGTATCTTCCAACATTTCCATAAAGGGGAAGAATTTGTATCCATGCCTTAAGTACACGTCCTAATTAAAGAACCGAACCGCGTCTAGCTAGCTAGTACAAACAAGATACTATAAACTATATATATGAACTGTGGAATTAATTAATCATTAACAATTTATGTACGTACGTATACTGCTTTTTCTTGTAAATCAGAATGTAACAAATTATACAAAAAAAGGAGAAAAATTAAAAATAAAAAGAACCAAAAATTGAAGATATCTATAATAGACTTATTAGTAAGTAGTAGTAGGAGTATATATTAATTTAATTAATAAAGAAGAAAATAAAGATGTATAGGCAATCATCATGGTGTTGATTTTGATGCAGAGCAGCTTGATTTTTTGCTTTCAGATCCTCTTTGTAAGCACAAATGTCAGGAGGAGAGAAGTTCATGCAGGCTTTAATAAAATCTCTCTTTATCATTTTCTTCTTCTTTCTTTCTCTTTGCTTGCTTAGCTACCTAGCTGCTTTTGTTTCTCTTTGGCTCAACGGTTTGTTCAGTTAGAGCCAATATTTCCATTTCTGACATCAACACCAAGTTAGACTAGCCATGTATTTTCAAGGGAAGGAAAAAAGAACAAATAAGAAGAAGAAAAGTTGGATCCATGTGATCAAAAGACAAAAGAAAACAAAAGGATAGTAGCTAGCTAGGAACAATTTGGTATTTATGTGTGTGTGTGTATGGTCCCCTATAGGAAGAAGAAGAAGAGGAGGAAGGCTTGATGAACTTGTAGTCTGGGAAATTACTCAACTGTATGTGGTTTTTCTTTGGTATTATCCATGGTGATCCGGGTTATCTGGGTCGGGCCAAAATGTTGAGTACTTCAACCATTCTGCTTCTTGTGTATTCATCATCGATCCTTCCTGCCAAAAACATTTTTTCCATCAAATCAGGTGAAATAGGTGAAATTTGAACTTTCACCCGTATAAGAGCTTATTCGATGTTAGGGAGATGAGGTGCAATGCATTCCTCAGACAATATTTTTTATCATACATGAATTTCAAGTGTGGTTTATGTCCAGTGAGTACGCTCGCACTCACCCCATTACCTAGCTCATGGAAGCGATTCATTGATGCCTACATGATAAACCTTATAAACTCGATTTTGAGTAATGGATCGATTAATTTTGTATATCTATATATGGATGGTAAAAAACCGTATAAACTCGATTTAGATTAGAGTTTTTAAGAGTATGGGATGTCAACGTAGCCATGAGTATGAGATGGAGTTTGAGTTTCCTAAACAAATTGGGTCTGACTTTTTTTATAAACTTTTCAAATTCCACATTTTCATGGTTTTCAAGAAATTAAAAGTGGAGTACATTGCACAATCCTTTTAAGCTATAAGCTTGTTAATGAACTCAAACACTGTGTTAGTGCATAATTAAGATTTTGGTCTTCCCCAAATTTCTTTTAAAACTTGCCATAACTGGAAAAACTGTCACATTTGTCTCATTTGATGATGAGTTTTTGGAGGTGTTTAATGGTAATTACTAGCTAGTACTATACGTTGAGTATTTGTACATAGGATGCCACGAGGAAAAAGTTTTAGAGTCATTGTCCCAAACAATTCTCTTTTATGCAATTACAAGGATTTTGTAAGATCGTTTGTTGTAATCTACTTTTTCTGTATAATTTGAGTTGTTTTATTCCAAAGCACACATGGAATAATACTTTACTTTACTCATCTTTATAGCTAATTACTGTAGAATTCAGTACTGGTTCGTAGTATCTTAATTACAAGCCAGAACAGTTTAAATTAAACCAACCTAATTATAAAAGGCTCATTTGGCTTCAAGTTATTGCTTTTAACGTTCAAAAGTAGAGTGAAAGAGGATTCTTGTGCTATTTCCATAACTGGCGGCTTTTTGTTTTACAATGTTCTACTTATGTTTCCATGCATATATCTTCTATAATGTCTGTGGCCAACATGCTTGTGAAATGGCTGAATCAACCAGACAAAGTTTCCAACATAAAAGACACTTGAAGCGACTTGTAAAAGAACACAATTAAAGCTAGTGAGTGGTGACACTACAACATGCAATGCAATGCAGTTAACTTGCATAAAATTCCGTGATTAAGGAGTTGTTAGATTAATGATCACATTGGAATGTGAAAACTATGTTATAAACTCCATTTTGGAAAAGAAAAGATGATAAAGTTTGGACAATTAGGTTGTGTTCTCTTCAACTGAAATTTACTGAACTAAACTGAATTGAACTGGAATGAACTGAAATACGGTATAAAGTATAACTAAACCGAGTTGAAATGAACTAGACCGAACTAAACGGGAAATATAATCTGGAAAGTAGAAATGACAAGTTTCAATATATACGTTCCCTCTTCCCTTTATAAACACTTGCTACAATTGAAAAAATATTTTATTAACTGGTCTAATGCCCATACGAATGTAAATTATTGGAGCCCAACACTTGAAATGCTAGTGGTGCATGTAGTTCGAAGAAAATATTTTACCAACTGAACTATACTTTATCTTATTTAATTTTAAAGGTGGGTGTTCAAACCTAATAAATTTGTCTAATTAATAATTATGTAGGTTAAGATGTTGTTATTCCTAGTAATTAAGTTTGATTTAACCATGAGATTTTTTTTAAACGGTTAAGGTCACAACTACTTTACTCATATACCAATACATTTTTACCTTCTAAACTACCTTATGTCTCCAAGTATAATATCATATTTTCTTGTGTTTATTTTATATGAAGAAAAGTTATCTAGACAGGATCTACAATTAATTATGTAGATGATATAATTAAGAATGTTAATATATTAAAAGGTGATGTTAAATCGAGAGCAACATTTATTAATATTCGTATTGTTTGTAAAGAATCATATATCCGGTCTAATTAATAAGTTCAAATTTTATGTGATTGGTCACTGGGAGATGAATGACATATAGCTTTTTATACAATGTTGTTGAGTAGTAATAGTTCCAATTTGGACACATGAGAAGCATGCATTTCATAGTCAAAAAGGTAATAACTAATAAGGAGAAGCAAGCTAGGTAATATAATAACTTACTTCTTTGATGTCAGATGAGGAAGTAGAGGTGCAACCCATGATGAGTTCTTCTAATCCAGATGCAGAAGACCTTCCACCTCCAATCTTTTGATGATGTTGCTGCTGATGTACTTGATGATGATGTTGTTGTTGAGCTTGTTGTTGCTGCTGCTGCTGCTGCATAAAACATAATTATAAATTGATTTCATTCTCTCACAACAATGTTAGAGAACACAATCATACATATGATCATGCATTGTCTACAAAAAGTTGATCTATTTCTGAATCCTTTATTTGTAATACTGCTATCATCACTTGGCCCATCCCAATTGCTGGCACTGAAATTCTTGTTCCTCAAAATATCAATGAATTTGGAGTCAACATTTGGTCAGACTTAGTGTCACGTTTAATAATTGGTGCATTTGGTCATAGTCACAATAATAAGTTCAAGAACTTTTTAATCTGTACACCAATAGGAAAAACCAAAGAATTAATGATAAATAAGTAACATAAAAGTGTATCAATTATTAGACATTTTAAAAATCTATAATTAAGCATAAAGGTAAATAATAAAATGCACGTCACCTGATAGCGTTTTTTTCCTTTTCGTCACAATAAATTGAAGAATTAACAAAAAAAAGTGCTTCACTTATAATTAATTAATCATTATAAATTAATCAAAGAAATACAAACAAAGAAACTAAAAGTGCTTCACTTTTTAGCAATTTTCACTCGATTATGGTCACTGCATAACTCCATAGGCTCCCAATTAAATTTGTTTGATTTACCTAAAAATACTATATGTTACTTTGAAAATATTACCTAAAAATCATATAAAACTCAATCTTTGTAGACTTGGTGTTTAGAAAAAGAAATGGTAAACACCAATTCATGTAATGTAATGAAAAAACACGGTTAACAAATTAAAGATGTGATGTAACATGGTCTTTTGTTAGACCAAACTGGTCATGATAGTCCAAAAAAGCACCGGTCCACGCTCCTTTTAATTTGGTCCCAAATGTACTTGAGAACTTACCGGAAAGTTATGTTCGGAAGGCAGCATCATTCTGGGGATTTGGAACGGGTGGTCCTGGTCGAGAATGAGTGACGCTGTGTGGTGAAGCGACTGAGGCGGTGAGATGATGGCGGCAATGGAGTGCGAAGGCCGGTTGACATGGAATGCCGCTATCTGGTGCTGACTTGGCTCATGCTGCAGGTGTAGTATGTGATCACGCTGATCCATACCACTCACGTGATGGTGCTGCGGCTGCTGTGCCATGTCACGGACACTTTCTGACGTGCCAGAAGTCGTTCCCCCTCCGGCTTGAAGCTGCACTACTTCTCTTGCCATTGACGCTTCCCCAAGGTTCCCTCCCTGAAATAAATTAATTATAAACTTGATCTAATTAATAATTTATCTTTTTGAGTAATGTACACTATTCTTCTGTCCCTTTTATGTTAGTAATAAATAGTGAGTGAACTGGATGTTGCAGCTATCTGCAATCAGGTTGTTTTCAAGCAAGCCTGACATTGTTTTCATACTTTCTGCATAAGCAAAATCAATGTTTTCTACTTTGGTTTTCACAAAAACTATATATGATGATTTGTAGTTTCCAAATCGAAATGTGACATGTGCCAAATTGAAATTGGGGGCTATGAGATGAAGATTTATATGACAAATGGGAGATTATTTTAACAAATATAGTGATTTTCGAACTTTGAACTCAAATAAATGCATAAATAAATTGGAATTTAAGACGAAAAATGTTATGCACCTGATCATGATTAAATGTCTTTCTGAAGGGAAGGTAACTAAAATGCTCAGCTGCTTTCAATTGCTGCAAATCTATTGCCCCATAGCCCGAAATACCCGGCCCAACGTTCAAAGGAGCCGAAAACTGATGATCATCTATTTGATGCAAGCTCATTTCCTTAGAAGAGCTACTGCCACCACTATGATCCCTTTGCCGGTTACTCAAATGATCAGTATTACCAGTAGCATCTCCAGCAACAACAAGATTGCTATTTCCACTCCGGTCGGTCCAGTTACATTGCCTGGGCTGAGTCTGGTAGAAAATCTTGGAAACCACTAGTTCACCCTCTTTCTCTTCCTCATGCTGGCCTAAATGGTACTGATGCATCACCCAGTTAGTCTTCTCCGGCTTCCGATTCTTCCCGAAATTCGTATAGAGAACCAATATTTTCTTGCACCCTTTTTGCTTGCCATTCACCATCACCGGTCGGGTCTTCCCCGTCTTGTGCCACCGGGTCTCACCGCCTTGCAAGTCACATTCGGTTTGGATTTTCCTCCTCTTCCTCGTCCCGGTGGTATACGCCTTTGAAGGTCTGTGGAAGAAGTGCCTACTCAATCCATCCCTTGTTACTCCTAAGAAATAACGATTTGATAAATAAAATCAAAGTTAGGTAATTACTTAGGTGTAACAATTATTTTGTCATGACTAAGAACTTTCTTCATAGTTGATAGGAAAAAAAAGATAAGAAGAAAACCCTAGTCTTAACAATTTCCCTCCAACTTGTACATTTTTCCTATCTTACAAGAAACAATTAGTAAAAGTGCTTAGTAAAACCTAACTTGTTGAATTATGCTTGAAGCAACTATGTCCCCCACCCTACCCTTAACCGTACCCTTAACCCCACCCTACCCCCACCACACCCCATGGGAGGTAGCTAGCTCGAGTTAGTTTCTGACCTGGAAGCTTTTCAGGATGTGTGTAGCAAATCCCATCATCTCCTTCAATAGTAGGAATAAATTCATCTATCAATGGATGAGACTTTGATTCTTTGCCTGCGACTTTCGCTTCCAAGTGTTCGATCAATTCTTGGTCCGTCGGGTCGAACTTCACTCCCGCCGGTAGACCTACCCAATCCTGCGATAAACCTTTCAATATTTAATCAAACTATTAACAATTAAAAATTGCTATTTAGTTAAAAAAAAAGGACAAAAAATCATATACTAGCTAGCTCTAAAATGATCATAGATACTACATGTGAGATGTATAATTATTATTAGTACCTTGTATTGGATGTGCTCAAAGCCTTGAAAGTGAAGCAAAGAATAATACTACATGGAAAAAAGAAGGAAAAAATGGGTACCGGCTTTCCCTCGAGCTTGTGACCGCAACCGGGGCAGTGTTTGGATCCGCATAACTGATGCTCCTCGAGTTTTGCATCTATGAGATCCGAACTGCTGACGGATCCCATCTGCTGTGCCTGATTCGAGCTCGTCGTACTTGTACTCTTATTCATAGCTCCGAGCTAGAAGAGAAGATATTTAGCACTTGTTTCTCCTCTAATCCTCTTGTGAGAGGTTTGTGTGAATGGATATATTCTTCCGATGCTATTCAGTAGTCTTCATAGGTGAAAAGAATCTGAAATATGATCCCAAAAACTTCTTGTGTTATTCCAACTTGGTGATAACGACAACGTCAATAAATCTCACCATCTTCCTTGCCCTTGATCACCATAGATATATATATATTCTCTCTGATATGAGACTAATTGAAGAAAGGGTATAAACACTGTCTGGAGAGATATAAAGTTCAAGAATTAAGTACTGCAGGCTTAGAAGACTAGTACTGCATGACCATATACTAGTGAAATACACACAAAAAACTCAGTCTTGAAAAACATAAACATTAAAATATTAAAAGAAGAAATGAAATTAGAATAGGCCAGTGAGTAAGAAAAAATATGGTTATGGAAAAGGATAGAGATGGAGGAGGAGTAGAGAAGTGAAAAGAGAGAAAGAGAGGAGAAAAGAGAAGAAGATAAGGAGGTGGGATTGAATTCATATAGAGGAGAGAATTAATTTAATTAAGAGGAGGGGGGGGGGGGGGGTTGTAGAAAGAAATATAAAAAGGAAAACTTGGCTGGTATAATTGAAGTATTTAACCCATAGGAAAAAAACACAAAAAATCTGGGCTTGCTTTAACTGAATTAAACTCAGGACAGATAAAGGCAAAGGTTCCATCTTTACTTGCCTCTTTGCTCATTTGAGCACACCATCTCTAATACTAATACACACTAGCTACTAATCTCACCTCTTTAATTTATTTTCTTTCACTCTATCTAGGTCTATTTATTTATGATATACCATCATTTATTTCATTTCAATCTTTTTTTTTCCTTTAAACTCTACTTAAATGGAGTATGAAAAGGATGGAGCTAGGTAAATTACACAAAACACCACAAATTCCCATATGGTATACCAAACATATCTCATATACTCTAATACATGATTGAAATAGATTTCCATCATATCATAATATGTGCCTCGTGATACTTTAAACTTTTGTATTATAATTGTACGATGTGTATCATATATTCCACTATACAATTAATTACATAACACACGCATACAAGGATCCTAATGCACTAGTTCAAGAAATTGTGATATCTAGATAAACGCCTTGGCCTTAAGTTGAGAACATGGTGAATGTGGATTGATACACAATACTCTTGTTTTATCTTTTTGAGAAGGGGTATGTCAAATTTGACGTCTATGACCATGTTTTAAATTACTTAATATTAATTGTTTAAGGGAGTATATATGGTAGGGGCGTTGCTAATATATATCAAGATGCAATCACATTTTGAAATTTACATGTGATAATTAGTATGAAAGGGAGATAGATTTTAGTGATCTTGTCTTCCTTTGTTATATTGTTAAAATTTTAAACTAAACTCTTACTTGAAGTGTAAAAATTGACTGAGTAAATCTGGCTTGAACTAAATGGATTGAATGAATAACTGATTGGTATAAAATTTGAATGTGCATTTGAATGGATTTCGGTGAAATTGTGTTTGGAATGGAATTGAAATTGTGGTATTTAAAATATATTTTAGGCCAAATCACTGTTCATCGAGTCAAATTGACCGATTTTAATCTCATGTCAAACAGCCCCTACAATTAATAACCTTTTTCAGACGGAGAGAGCACTCCAGTTCCTACATTAAGATTCTTTCAAAACTTCATGCATTTGTAATCTTCTTATTTAGAATGCATGGTCATTTCACTTCTCCAAAATGTGTGATGTGTTTGTGCAATTTCATGAGTTATAAGGGGGTTTAGATGCAATATAACCCATGACTAAATCTTACTAGTATAATAGCTATTGTGTATTGTAATGTATAGAGACTCACACTTTTGTGTATAAATCTCCCTTGACCACTAAAGCAAAAGCTATTTGTATTTTGCACTCAACTAGCTACCACTCCGTACAAATTTCCAAAATCTTGATAGATATTTTTTTCTCTAATACAGCATTCTGAAATCATGGGAAATTGGGAGCTAGCAATAATAGCCCTACTTAGCTTAAGAATACACGATAAGCTGGTCCATTGCAAATTAAGTGTAAGTAGTAATAACGTAAATAAGGCTGTTAAGTTCGGTTGAACTAATGAGTGAAACAACATACGAAATCAAAATGATAGATACATGTACACATTACATACTTACTATTAAGAGAGGAAACAATACGTACATATATACATACATGTATGTATGTTGGCGTAGAAAAGAAAAAGATAAAGGCGTAGGACTCTGAACAGCAGGTATATGAGTATATTAATTAAGTAGAGAAGTCATAAAATATAATTATAACAGAAAAAAGAAAGGATGAAAAGAAAGAAAAACAGGGGAAAAGGAAGAAATGCCTAAAAATGATAGTAATTCACATGGGTTTTGAGCTGCACTGTTGAGAGATATCATGATTCTCTTGCCTTGACATAGCCCATATGACATGAATAAATCGCAAATCAATTACTACTCTCGGTTAATTACCACAACTTAATACATTAAATTGAGCTTTATTTATAAACTTTAAAATCAATATTCAAAATATATTGTAAAATAAAAAGCTGGAATGGTGTACTTTTTGGTATAAATTTATCACAATGTATTAATTATATACGACGATTGAAAGTGATAAAAGTATGAAAATTATTGAATACATGAATAATAACGTATGATATATACCCTTCATGCCGCTTCATTATATGAATTTATAGTAGTAATATATGATAGAAAATACATAAAATAGAAGAGATAATGTATAAAAGAAAATTTAAATTAATACGATAGATATTAAAGTTAATGGAGTTTATTTTTAATTATATTAACATAAATAGTATTCCCGTTGTTCAACTTCATCTTTTCGTATTCCATTTTAGTTTGTCTAAACTTCATCTTCTCATTCTATAGATAAAAATATTTCTCGTACTTTATACACTATATATCTTATTTTTATTACTATTTATTCTAGTTTATTCATTCTTTTTTCTACTTTATCACAATCTCTCTTATATTATCACCATTTAGTATACTTCATTTATTTTTTAATTAATTTTTTATCTGATTCTGTAGAGAGATGAATTCAAAACGGATGATGGACATTAATTAGTTGTCTATGAGGAGTATATTTAAATTTTATAGCGGACGGATCCAGTGAGAGAGGGGGGAAATGACAGGGATAAACTGGGGTTATTACAATATTACTGGACACTAGTACAACTATGTTGCTTGATATGGAAGGCAATTGAACATAAGCACACCATACTCTATACCCGGTGGACCCCCCACCTTCTTTTTTATTTTATTAATAATTCCAACAAACAACATCTATATAAATACACATTAATTCATATCAATTTTTACAAATTTCTTTAACAAATAAATTCTTCATCAAATCACTACATTCAAGTATTCAACCACAAATTAATATTAAAATGTAATTACAATGTAAACCAAATGACATATAATGAGGACCACACATTTTAGTATTTGATAAAACTCTTCATACTATTTCTTTTATTTTCTAAATTTTAATTATGTCCACTTCTAAAATGTATATAACTTGAAAATTAAAATGTAAAAGAAAAATTACTGTTAACTTTAATTTTACGAGATTTTTAAATAAACATCAGACTAAATGTATTCAGATAATTTAATAATTATATTTAAACGTATACTGCCGTTAGACTTAAACTTGAAGCACTTGAAGATTAACTAATCCCGTCATTAAAAAGAAGCACACATGAACAAGATGTATTGATTTCAAAGGGTTGCTTGTCTTTGTTGCATTCTGTCTGTGTATTATTGTCGTTTTGTATTCTGTTTGATTTTGTATTTTTCTCAAATAAAATAAGTAAACTATTGGTGTGGTGACATTGTTGTAATTATTTGTGTGACACATTGGATACACTTTTCTTTGTGTACAAACAATAATCAAAATAAGCAAGTTGCTGTATAGGAAAATATCTTGGACCCCACAGGTTCTAGTTTGGTCCCACACGGAAGATTTTCATGTTCCTTGCCTGACTGCCCCCACTACGTACTCCTCCTGAGATCAACGCGGAGCATTTTCTTTACCACCCCCTTCATCACACTCTATTAATTTCCGGCTCTTTACGGGTTCATTTTGATAATGGTATACCGAACCAAATTAAAAATTAAAAAATGATTTAAAAATGTAAATTGAAAACCGAATCAAAAACTATTTTCGATTCGGTATCATATCGAAAATTTTGGTAATATAAAAAGTGAAAATAATTACTTTGAAAGTATATTGGGTACAAGGTGAGAAAATTAACCTTATTATCTACGGACTATAATAAAAATTATAATATACAAAGATCTAAACTTCTACAAATTTGACGATATACAATATATAGAAACTAAGAAACTAAACAAAAAATAAAATAAAATAAACGAATTTTGATTTTTCGATATGGTTTCGGTTATTTTCGTATTGTACGGAAAATCAATTTGGTAAAAAATAACGAACCGAAAACCAAACCCTTTCATTTCGGTTCGGTTTTGGTTTGATTTTTTAGTTTTTTCGGTTTTTAATTGTTTGAACATCCGCATCCTTAAAACACATGTCTTGTATTCATTTTATGGTCGTTCCACTATAAATGTCATTTTATATTTTTGGGATAGAGGGTGTAATTCTTATTACTTCTTACTTTTACAACAAACGAAAATACATCTATTTTATTTGTTATGATTAAATGATATTAAAAATTATATTTATTAAAATGTACTCCCTCCGTTCCACTAGACGTGAAACAATTTTTCGTTTTGCACGTCCCATCAAAGTGAAATAATTTTACATTCATAAAAATAAACTCCACAATATAACTCATTTTTAATCACATATTATTGGATTCACATGTATTTTTCTATATCAAATTCATTCTTAACCAGATACTATATATTTTTTAAAAAGTGTATAAAATTAAATTAATTTATTATTAATGGAACGGAAGAAGTAATATATATTATTCTGTAGAAAAGGTAAGATGAAAGACTTGTTCTAGGGTGAAGGAAGCAACATTTTTTCATTTCAAACTTAAAGATTCCACCAAATGTGTACGGACTTGATATATTTCTAACTTCATTAACCTACAAATAGCATACATTAGTACGTAACTCATACTTAACCTTGTTATAATTGAAATATTATTCCGACACAGTGTAATTTTAACAAAATCCATTAAATGCCCACAAAACCAACGTTGTAATGACAAATTCTTATGCACCCACCGAATACTTGTTCCAGCAATTTGAACCGAATACGTTTTATTTTATTTTTATTTTTCTCTTTTTAATTTCGTTTAGTACAAAAATAAAAAATATACTAACAATTTTTTTTTTCAAGATCTATAAATAGACACCAAACTTCATAAATTTCTTCACACTTTAGATTTCACCCTTCTTTCTCTCTTTTAAACTTAAAATACTTTTAATAAAATTATTATTTTATCTGTTTCATCAAAATATAACAGTTATTTTATCTATTTCGAAAATATAGTCGTTATTCGTGTTTTAAAATTTAAAAAAGAAAATTTTAAAAAAAAAGCGACGACCACGGACGGTCTTAGACTGCCCCCACCGGGCGCCGTAAGGCACGGCGTGGCACGACGCGTCGAGCGTGCCACGCCATGGCGTAGCAGCAGCCAGTTGGCTACTGCCACGTGGATTTTTTTTGTTTTTCCTTTTTTCGAAATTCAATTTTTATCCGTTTTTAAACAATAATATCTCCAAAAATACGAAATAAAAAAATATAAAAAAATCATCAACGGCTACGTTTTTTTCAAGAACTATAAAATGAGACAAAATTTGTTTTTTTTTTTAAATTTTGAATTTTGAATTTTGAATTGAATTTGAATTTTGAATTTCCCCCGAATTTTGAATTTTGAATTTGAATTTACCAACGGCTATATTATTTCAACATCTATAAAACAACCCCCAATCTCCATATTATTCACCTCATCCCAACTCCAACTCCTCTTTCTATCTTAATTAAACTCAAAAAACTCTCTTTTCCCAAAACACCCTTTCCCCCAAACTCTCTTCTTCCTCTGTATTAATCATGTTCAACCCAGTTCAAGAAAGCAGAACTTCATCTGAGAACAGTTCGTCATCTGATGAACTTCTCGATATTGCTTCTTCATCTAATCCTTTCGTACGAATGCAAAACATGATATTCCAGAACATACCAAATATAATCCAACACTACCAACAACAAAAAGTCCATCGACGACGTAGTGGCTATACAGATGCTTACATTGACAGAGAGTGAGAAGATTGTGTCGTTCGTTTGGAGCGAGACTACTTCGTTGTTCGTCCAACATATGCATGGTATTTTCGACGGAGATTCAGAATGTAGAGGCCGTTGTTCGAACGGGTGGTTGGAGGTGTGGTACGTCAAGATGACTACTTTGTATGCAGACCAGATGCTACTGGCCGGCAAGGGTTAACCACACTACAAAAATGTACCGCCGCAATTCGCATGCTTGCTTATGGGACATCTGCCGACTCGGTGAAAGCACGACTCTTGAGTGTCCAAAACGCCTTTGTGACGCCGTTGTTGCTGAGTTCAGTCTAACATACATGCGCATGGCCAATCAGGAAGATTTTACGAAGGTTGTTAGCAATCAACAGTGCACGAGGCTTTCTGGACGTGCTTGGGAGTATCGACTGTAGGGGTGACCATTCGGATTAATCCGATCCGATCTAAACTTCGGATTAATCCGAAGTTTCGGACCAACTGAGGGTCTATCCATAATCCGATCCGAATGGTTCGAATCGGATTCAGATTAATCCGTTCCGGATCGAATTTTTTCGGATTAATCCGAAAATAAAAAAACTCCTTCTTCTTCTCAAAATCACCAAAAATACTCATAATCAAAAATGGATTCCAATTCACAAAAACCCAAAACCCTCAAACTACTCTG
>JAYMSP010005126.1:0-14447 GCA_036897095.1 Plantago elongata | reverse complement strand
CATTGGTGAGTGGTTGCTTTTCAGAAAAACACTTTCGTGCAATGACATGCATGAGGATCAGAAATGCAAGGACACGAGAATATGCAAGAAACAATGTCACTTTATCACTGTGATCAATAAACAATTTCACTAGTCACTTTCACTGCACGACACTATCAAATGCATTAACTCTGAAACAATAACGATAGTACCATATTCACTTTCACTGAACAATAACACGACAAGACGATCAATCAATGCAAGACATTCGCAGGCTTTCAATCTCAGCATACGCGTTAGAAGCACTAGTAAGATGACGATCAATGTTGACTCGACACTAGCAGGACGTTCCAATTCAATAACCGAGTTAGTACTCAAATTCTCGCAATTAGTACTCGAATCGAGTTAGTTAGAATAACGCGTAGCTGAATGACTAATAAACAAACAGAAAAAGAGACAGAAATGAACAATGAGATGCGAAGTAGGGAAAGAAGGCACTTTAGGTGTTCCCAGGGTCTGATGCCGAAGCGCCAGTCATCACTCACCTTCACAGTCGTGCAGATCAGCTAGCTCAGCGTCTCCTGGTACACAGATAAAATATTCTCAACGCTGGCGCTAAAGTTAATTAAGAGAACCCCGAGATTCTACCCCAATCCTCATACTAGACTCAATCAACTAATCATGTAATCTTGTGGCCCTTAAATCGTAAATCATCAAATCACAAAATAAGCAAGTCCAATTTCCGACTCTACACTACTTCAAATAATTTATTCAGGTAATTGCAACATCCCAAATGTCATAACGCATGTTGTAAGACGAGACTCCAAATACTTCACAACAAACAATGGCTCTAATCGCATATTAATGGCATATCAGCAAGATAGCAACTAGAAAGCTGTTTAGCCTATAACACTTCCATTTTACGTAAATGAGTCACCTTCGCACAATCACAATTAGACCGCATTCAACTCGACATTTACTAAGCACACCGAACACATGTAGTCAGGATTTGCATACATATTCACACCCGTCCAAGTGAGGATCCTGATACATTCATTCCTACATTTTACCTTTTACCTACTGTTCATTACCTCATCACATCCTATAAGTGTATGTATTTCGCCTATCGCATTGTGAACTTAGCACTTACCGTACATTCAACGCCTCACTCAACGCTTCACTGTACAAGGCAGACTACTTCTTATGATACCACACGTGACATCAAGTATTACAATGTTACCACCATTCTTCATTCCTATAACCAATTAAAATGAAACACGCGAATTTGGATAACTATTTAATCCTCTTGAACTGATAATTTAACTATTTAGGATAAGCAGAGACATATAAACTGTAAAGGAGAGAAAAGATATTGCTGCCAAACAGGCAACCATATAGCAAAGTGCAACGCAAGCTTGCATATCAATACTAACAAAATCGACAGAGTCGCAAAACAAGGACACCGCAGCTCGAATGAACAAATACACACTTACACATGCAACATCACAGACACAACAAAATCAATTCCAATGATACGAATCACGTACAACAGCTTGTCACCCAACTGAATCGATTAAAGTCCACAAAGCAACACACAACTTAGGCATAGCAGGATAGTATATATACAGCTTAACTATACGCGGTACATATTCCTACTACACAGATGACAGGAATACGAGTAACCTACTCACGACATCCCATTTTGCACACGCACTGCCGGCAAGGCAGAAATCAACAATAGACTAACCAACAGATAGCAATTGACTCAACCAAATAGACACGGCAGCACGACACTGTTGGGCAGCATATACTACTCACTGTATCGCTCTGCTAACCCAATACACAGTATGTACTCTGATGCTCATTACAAGCCACATAGCAATATAGCATATCCTCAATACAAATAACAATTTACGCTACAAAGCTCAACAAGATATCATATCCATCAGAAAAACAATAGCTACAGTGCAATTAAACCAAGCATTGACCTAGTACTATTACAACAGGGGCTATAACCCCAACTAAGACTACCTCCAATCCAGAAGCAGAACAATAATCCGACACCAGAGAGTCAAGTGCATCTAATTACACCACAGTAAACAAGGAACTATCAATCGGCACGGTTACCAGCAACCACATGTACACACAACCAGAATCCAATAAAATACTCAAGTAATACCATTCAGCTTGAAGCAACTACCACACATTCAGCAAACTAATACCTTGAATCTCAAAACTTATTTTCGAACACCACAATTCTTAACGACAAGTCAAGAAAGCTATCAAAAATCAAACAAATAAAATTACTTCCAAAATCCCAACTTTCTTACTTTTCCATACTACCTAGTGCATTAAGGTTGCAACTTTGAACTGTAATGCAGAGTATTAAAATCCCTCACTCTATTATGCTATGATCCATTTCAGTTACTTTGCTAATACAATGTAACAGGTCCATGACACACCACCATAAAATAATGGACGGAAAGACTCTTAACAAAACAACAAAGCATGGGATTCATATTCATCCTCCACATGGCAAAAATGGCTTGAATAGAATTCCAGCACAATGGTTATTACCACTTCTTCAATTAGCTATCAGATCATTTAACAGCAAAAGATCCGTTATCACCCAACCAACCATGAAGTTAAACACCTTAAACTTAGCCCTACTAAAGCACAATATGGTACCCCAAACTGGACAAGCAGACATAATTAGTCAACCACATCGCATTCAACAAGAACCAAACCCACACGCACTACTACACAAAAACATAAACACGGAGCAATACTACCACACACACTCACGACCACGTCAAATTACGCACACAACAACACCACAGTGGACTCCAGCACCAATCCAAATACAAACAGACGGTCTCCAGTTTAACACGAGACTCCACAACCAATCACACAGAACGAAGCAGGTGGGATAGATATAATAGAGCAGCGTAACACAGGTGGAAAATGCAACCCAGTAGCCAATTAATATACAGCTAACACCGACTCCAATTCAAGGTCCGCACCAGTGTGCACAACACATGGCTTGCAACAATAAAACCACAACTCAACAACCAACTGACTCATTTGAATAGAAGAAGACATAGCACAATTAACATAGCCAAACGAAAACAACGAATACTATACCAATTCTCAGAAGCCAAGTTAATAGATAAAATCTGCAACTACAATGACAGCGTACCTACAGCTAAACGCAGAATTTCACTACTCAGCTAAGCAGACACAGCCAAATGCTCATACGCAGCAGACATGAATCATCACCCCATCAAGCATAAATCAACACGAAATCGAACGGATAATAATTAATTAATACAGTTTCCCTATCCCAACCGAAAGGCAAGAAGATCACTTACCGCGGGTGAATCGAATCGAATTGGGTACGGTCGAAGAAGATGGAGCAACGGAGCAGAGCAGGTGGTATATTCGCATGATTCCGATCGATTGCGGAGGATGGTGGTCGATCGGGGTGAGCAGCTGACGGAGGTGGAGACGAACGGGTGTGGTGGTGAAGGCGAGCAGTGGGGTTTCGCGGTGGTGATGGAGAGAGCGAGGTGCGGTGGAGAGAAGCAGCGTACGGAGGTGATGGAGGGTCGACGGTGAAAGCGATCGGAGTTGTTGGCAAAGAGAACAGCTTCGCGATGATGAGGTGGGGCGGAGGCCGACCGTGGTGGTGCGGTGATGGTGGTGTGAGGAGGAAGGAACAAAAGGATAGAATTGAGGGAATTTTGGTTTAGGGCACGGTATGGTTTGAAGAATGAAGAAGAAGACCCAAAATTTGGGGTTTTTACTGGTCTTTTGACTATTATATATATCTAGCACCTTCTGGATCCCGAACGGCTCGTAAATAAATTCCAGAAAAATGTAAAATCAGTTCCTGGACGATCCTTTAGTCGAACTTAAGCCGTAACAAAAATAAAATAAATATTTTTATTTTATTATTTTATTATTATTTTATTACCCGTTAATATTTTTCTGATGTTTTCGCACGACGTTTAACTCCAAAAATTTACCCAATATTCACGGTTTAGTTTCGAGATAATAATATAAATTTTTTAAATTAATTCCTAATACGTATAGAATTTTCGCGGCTCTTACACATTGATTCCCAAAAAGGCCATTCTCATGGTCCGACTCCTCCTCTTCTATGACCAAGGATTCGGACAAGGGAGCCTCGGGCAGGATTTCTAGATCAATGACTTTGAGACCCTTTGGCTCGGGTTCTTGGTACTCTTCTTCCGGGAAGTCAACTATGAAGGCGGCTAACACTTGGGCTCTCTTAGCTGACGGAGCTTGGTACGAGATATCATACTCGTTGAGTTCGATCGCCCATTTGGAGAGTCTTCCGGATTGATCCGGTTTACCCATTACTTGCTTGAGTGGCTTGTTGGTTAGGACCACAATTTGATGAGATTTGAAATAAGGTTTGAGCCTTCGAGCGGTATGAATCAAAGCATAGGCTAATTTCTCCATATGTAAGTACCTGAGTTTGGGACTTGCAAGGGCCTTGCTTAAGTAATACACCGGCAGGTGGTCGTTTCCTTAGATCCGGACTAGCACGGAACTCATATCCTCGTTTGTCACTGACAAATACAAGTATAAGGGTTCTCCCTCGAGTGGTTTGGACAAAAGAGGGGGCGAGAGTAAGTAAGTTTTGAGGCTTTCGAAGGCTTCCTCGCACTCGTTAGTCCACGCGAATCCGTCCCCTTTCCTTAGGATCTTGAAGAAAGGTAGATTCTTCTCCGCGGATATCGAGATAAATCTACTAAGGGACAAAATTCTTCCAATGAGTTGTTGCACCTCGTTGACATTTTTAGGCTGAGGCAAGTCAAGGATGGCTCGGATCTTTTCCGGATTAGCGCTAATCCCTCTTTCTGTGACCATGTACCCGAGGAACTTTCCACCTTTGACTGTGAAGGTGCATTTTTCTGGATTTAAGCTCATCCCTTACTTCCTAAGGATGGAGAAAAAGTTTTTCAAGTGTTCAATATGGCTCTCTTCGGTTTTACTTTTGACTAACATGTCATCCACATAAACTTCCATGGTCTTTCCGAGCTCTTTTTTGAACATTCTGTTCACAAGCCTCTGATATGTAGCTCTGGCATTCTTGAGTCCGAAAGGCATGACCTTGAAGCAATATACTCCTCCTACTGCAAAGAACGTTGTCTTCGGAACATCTTCTTTGGCCATCCGGATCTGGTAGAATCCTTGGTATGCATCCATGAAACTTAATAGGGCACGTCTGGATGTTGAGTTTACCAATTGATCAATTCGAAGCAGGGGATATGGGTCTTTTGGGCAGCATTTGTTCAATCGGGTGAAGTCGTTGCACATTCTCCATTTGCCCGCAGATTTGTCTACCAAGACTACATTGCAAACCCAATCCGAGTATCTTACTTCTCCGATGTGCCCGGCTTTCAACAATCTCTCCACCTCGGCAGCTATGATTGCATCTTCAATTGGGCCGAAGTCTTTCCTCTTTTCACGGATATGTTTGACCGTCGGGTCCATGTTCAGACGGTGAACGGCTACCCTCGGATCTATCCCTCTAAGATCATCCGTACTCCAAGCAAAGTTTCATCTCTACTTCAGAACTCATCTCAGTTCTTATCTTAGTCTTTTTGTCCGGATCACCTTCGATAATTTGAATTTCTTTGATAGTCTCATGCGGCTCTATTCGGACAGACTTAGGAAACTTGTGATCAACGGCTCCTACTCATATTTCAGTCTTCGGGGGCATTGATGTGTTTAGTCCCTTGGATATGGAGAGTATTGGATTTGTAGCCACATTCATGGACAGGATGTAACACTCCCAAGCTTCCCGTCTGTTACCTAATTCCTCTCCAACTCCATAAGGAGTGGGGAATTTGATTCGGTTGTGCAGTGGGGATGAAATGGCTCGGAACTGGTTGAAGCCTGGCCTTCCGAAGATGACGTTGTAGTTGAATGCTTTATCAACAACCATGAACAACACCGTTTGGGTTGTTCTCCTCGGAGAGGTTTGAGACTTGCAGCTTAATCATTCCGATGGGAGTGACGACCGCATCCTCGAACCCGGAAAGTGAAGTGTTTAACTTCCCATATTCAATGTCTCACAAGTTCATTTGATCTATAGTTCTCTTGGAGATGATATCCGAAGAGCTATCGGTATCTACTAGAACCTTATGACTTTGTAAGTTGCAATCACCAAGGCAACTACTAACGGAACATTAGGAGGTCGGGTGTTCCACTCTTGAAGATAGGGGGAGGTATCTCACTATCATCAAAGGATATAGTATTTGATCCCCTCGGAGGCGCTGGATTTGTTACTAAGTCTCCATCTTGGATGTCTTGTGTTGTTCTTTCTCGGGCATTGCGGCTATCCCCACCACTCGGACCTCCGGCTATGGCATTAATTACCCTTCTATAAGGCAAGTTCTCATAGTCTCCATCGTCCAGATACTCCTCATATTTCCTTGCCTCGGGAGGGGGAAGAGTCATAGACTTATGCCTCGGGCTCCTTTCTTTTCTTCTGCTCGGGACCTGTTCTTCTCTAGAATACGGCTCCTTAAGCTAACCACTTCGGATATGCATTTCAGTCTCTGTCTTGAGTTGAATACATTTCTCTATCAAATGTCCAGTTTGTCTGTGGAAAGCACAATAGGACCTTGCTTCCTTGCCTTTCCTATTGTTGTAGAAAGGCCTCGGCCACTGGATATTTATGTTCTTATCTATCATGATAGACAAAATTTCTTCCCTTGGGCGGTTTAACCAGGTGTACTCAGCATACCTTTTAGGAGGAGTTTGTTCTCTCCGTAACTCTTGTTTCCCTCGGATGACCCTCCTTGGATCTGGTTTCCAAGCTTTGGGAGCCTCTTACTTAGCGGTTTCCTTGACTTTTTTTTGTCCGGCTCTAATTGGGACATTCCTTCGGAACTCAACTCCGTATAAGACGTGATCGTAGATATCCTCTAATTATCTTTCATTGAGGATTTCTTCCTCGGATAGCTTCTTGCAGAGGTCATGGTTGATGGTGTTAGCATACAGGTGACGGACCTGTTCTTTGATGTTATGCGTTTTCACTTGTCAGACCTCTGCATTGAACCTATCTAAGAAAGTTCAAAGATCTTCATTCTCAGACTGAATGACTCCAGCTAGATGATCTACGGATCTCTTCATCCTCTTGAATTTTTGGAACCTTTTTAAGAAGAGTGTGGAGACATGATCAAATGACCTTATGGATCCGGATGGTAAACCTGTCCACCAATCCATTGCTTCTCCGAAGAGAGTAGTAGAAAAGTTGAGCGCCTTGAGGTTGTCATTGAGCCCTGTTGGTATCCATCTTAGATTCATAACGGGTGAGATGTGCCACCGGGCAACTATCTACGAAGTATCGCTCAAAGTTTGGAATGGTACATTCCACTGGTTCCGTTCTCTTTGGATAGCATTTCTTAGTGGATTCGAACTCTCATTATTACCTTCTCCTGAGCGTTGACCATTTTGCCATTTCCGTTTCCAAAGCTTTCTGACGGATCTAAATATGCTCGGGGGTATGCTTTTCCCCTGTCTTTGGATCCAAATTGGTTCCTGGTGTTTGATCAGCCCTGATCTCAATGACACTCTCTCCTGTAAAATCATCGGCTTTTCTCGGATTAGAAGCAATCCGGTTGATTTTTGCAGGTTCAGCTCTAAGCTCCTCGAGACTCTTTTCCTAGTGCTCACGGGAATTGGTTCTTCGGTTGATCAAATGATGAAGGTCATCGTCCCGGATCACTTATCTGATTCTCTCCTTGACTGGCCTTCACTCATGCCTTGAGTGTGCGGGCTCTGCCTGTTCGGGAGTGGGCTGTTGGGGGTGTTGGTTGGACGTTGTTCGAACCCAGACATCCTTGAATGACGTTAAGTAGCAAGCCGAACTGATTATCATTCATTCCGAACTCGTACGGAGAGAGGACAGTCCCGTTCGACAGAGTGAAATTTCTTCCTATCAACGATCCGTGCGCTCCTGATGGAGGAGGCTGTTGGACCTGGGGGGGCCAGATCTCTCTCAGTGAGGTCCAGGGGAGCATCTTGTGACGAAGCAGTGGTCGTGTGCCCATCACTCGGACAACTCCTCCTTGTCTGAGTGGTGGTTCGAGCTGCTACTGTCCGTCGGGTAGGAGGCCTGCCTCGAGGACGTCCAATTGGTATTCCTCTTGAGGGAGACACGATCCAAGCTGATTTTCGGGGTCTTGCCATTTCGGGTGATTAGTACGAGTGACTTAGCTTTTTTCTTCATTTCCCACAGACAGCGCCAATTATGTTGAGGTAAAAGCCCCAACTACGGGTATTATAAAACTCCAAGAAACTCTCACAATTCCTCAAGACCTCGGATGGTTCGAGCACCACTTATCGCTTCCGGAGCCTAATACTCGAATCTGCACAGATAACTTGAGGGGGGGGGTTAGAACCTTTAGACCCGGTTTGCCTTGGTTCAAACAAGATACGAGACTTCACTCAAGAGCGATTGTAGGTAAACTCTGTATAATTAAAGGTAGTAGGCATATAGTATAGTGTAGAGATTAATTTAGCATACTTGAGTTTACCTTGAAAGGTGTTCCCTTTTTATAGATTAATTCCCTTCTTGGGTTAGACTTGTTGGATCGTACCAAGTGTTGGGCTAACAGAGCTTAATTAAGCCCGTGGATCATACGATTGTCATAACACATTATAGCATTTGGGCTATAGGGCCAGATTAGTCATTTCGTAGGTTTTGAGGGCGTCGGAGTATTTCCACTCGTAAATACATCCGAAGTGATGGTTTCGGACCAAAGTATCCGGAACAAAGCCCTCCCCTACTGACGTATTATGATTTTCCACGCTTGGTTGTCTTTAGGTCTGGATGTGCATATGAGATGAGGGTCCGGACACGTCATCCTCAGATGCGACATATTTGTCCGGCTATCCTTGTCACGGTATTCTTCGTATGTCTTACCCAATTGTGACCTTGGACGGTCTGAGGTTCGGATCTTCAGAGCTTTGTCCTTGTAATACCGTGATGTCTTAGGATTTATCATCGGGATGCCTTAATGACGGATTGGACATATTCCCATATCAACATGGGGATATTGAATATATGGAGATTTTTTTAATGATATTTAAAAATTATATTTAAAATATATTTAAGCGATGTTGGTATTTAGAGCAACACCTCATGCAACACGAGCGATACTTCATGGCAACACTAAGTGCGAAATGTAAGAGATTATTTGATCTCAACCGTTAAAGTTTTATTCCAATGGATTAAAATAAGTGACTAACGTTAGTCAAGATGACACCCTGACTTATAAGTAATGATAGAAGACCCTTGTAACCATGCTCACATTATAAGACTAGTTATTGTTTCTTTTTTGTTTGCGTTGCACTCAGTTTCATTATGGTTTGGGTTTAAGTTCCAACTCTGATGTTCATCTACTTCTCCCTCTTGATTCTATCAAGTTAACTTATTATTAAATTTTTTATGTTAGTATTATGCTTCTCTTTATTTTTTCTGGTATTTGTGCTATGCTATGCATCTTCAAAAGTTGTTAAGGTAGGGTAAATTTCACATTGGTGCATGGTGTATTGAACCTAAATTTTATACTACCTCCGTCTCGATTTCATCTTTCTATGCTAATTATTTTTAGTCAATCCTAATCAATTTTAACCTCAAATTACTATTAAATGAAAATTGTGAAATATTTAACAAAATTATATGATAAAAGCTTACATCTTAAATTTCCATTAAATATTTTTATCAAATTATTTAAATTTGTAGTTTAAGAGTAATTTAATTAAAATTGATAACAGTTGACCCGAAAAATGTGAACACGGAAAAATGAAGTCGGGACGAGATAGTATATTATTGTTGTCCAAAGCAGAGTAAAAAAAATTCATACAACAACAATGGTCAAAAACGTATTTTTGTAAATTGAAGTTGAATAGTTGAAATAACTCAACTTGGTTAACTATGGTTACATGGAAAAATAAGGTGAGTAATTGTTTAAAGACTTGGGATCAATGTTGATTATTAAATGAAAAAGAAATGATAATCGTATACAAAATTGGAAAGTAGAAGCTCATTTACACGTGTTGGCTGGAGAATTGAGTAAGATTATTACACTCTTCCCTAGCATATTAGGAACCTTATAGATATATATGTCCACACTCAAACCTGATGATGATATGAAATTGATTTTACTGATGTGACACCCACAATTGGGTTAATTCACATAAATTGATTTAATATTTATTTTATTTAAGTTACTTTAAATTTTTTCTCTTTTGGGGTTCACACTTTTCTTTAATGTGTTAGGTTTAGACGAATTCAAATTCAAGTCTTATAAGATTTACTTTTCCATCATTCACCCATTGGTTTTCAAAATACCTTTAAAAGGTCCTTTAACTTTTAAATCGAAATGAAACATAAATCAAACGTCAAGATCGGCTTCAAATATGGATGAGTACTGGGACTAAGAGGTTTTAACAATTAAAAGGCTTTGGTTGAAACTTTGGTGGAGCTATTTAATAATCAGGGTTGTTATATTAGAGTTCTGGTGGAGCTGCACCTAAGTTGTAGTTCTAATAAGAGAAAACGGAGAAGGGAAGGGAAGGGAAGAGAATGAAATGTTTGGGTAGTTTTATTATATTTTTTCTATAATGAATTATTTAATTTAATTTCTTTAATTTTCATCCAATAAAAAGTTAGTGTGGCAGGATTGGGAGTTGTATTGAAAATATGATCAACAGTACAGGGTATATATTATTATTTGAATATAAGGGGCAATGCATGAAGTGGGTCGATTGCAAGGGTATCAAATATAATTTTCTAAAATGTTATTTTATAAATATAACATTATTGAGGTTTTATTGCACAAGTGTACAAACATAGTAATGACCAAAATGGAAAAAAGAAATAAGCACCAACTACTAGAATACAAATTATAGGATCCTTTCATGTGATTGTCCTCCCGATTGAGTTTGAAAATCATACTTTGCATGAATACCCTTGTGAAAATCGATCACAAATTGCCCCTACTTGTTCATAAAAGATCATGAAACTTTCTACATTCCTTGCTCAACATCGCATTGAATAAACGGCATGCTTCCGTCAAGGATACTACAAGTTTGATTATTTTCATTGAAAACGTCTTGTTTACCAGTAGTCACATAACATTTCAAGTCATGACAACGTCCAATTGCATTTATACTACTTAAATATTATTGTTGCACTGTATTTGCCAACCATTGATTACCCTGACTTACAATTGTACGGCCTAAAATATTAAAAATTAATTGCATACGTAGTGTAATGTAAGCATCTAATTTAAAATACAGAGTATAATTCCAAACCTAATTTCTCCCTATACTAAGGTAACGTTGAGGGTGTAGATTATAAATTTTCCCTTGGGTTCCCTACTTATAGTGATTTTACTCCATTTTAGTGTTAATGCATGTATAAATTACCATATAATTATTGGATGGACTATTGAGAAGTTGTGGTGGGGCAAGGCGAATTGATGGATCTTGGCCATAATGTTGAAAGAGTACATACATGACCACAAACATAAATTAGTGGTGAGTGAATTTTTAAGTTAATATATAGTGTGAGCAGAATGGCAAATGGTACCAACTCCCAAACATATTAATTCATTGTCAAATTGCACTGCAAGGACAATTAACGGCTATTGAGGCTCAACGGTCTTTGTCAAATTGCATACAAGGACAATTAGAACAATTAGTGGATGTTGCACTCAATCTTGCTAAGAAGGAAAAATACTTTTTGATTCTTCCACGATCAACCACCTCTATTATTATCCTATTATTTGGTAACATTTTGTATTTACACTAAACATGCACCTTGCACCATATTTAATCAAATCATAACAAAAGTTAAACTATCTCACAAGCTAGCTAACTCGACTATGATAAATATAGATTTATTATATACCTTAATATGTTGGACCGGAATATGCATTTTGAAAATACTTGGTGCTTTTGACGTACTAGAAAGTTATAAAAATAAAATATCAACAATGATGATTAAAATGGTAAAGAAAAGGTATTGACCTTTTCCTTTTAATTACATGTTTGAATTGAGGAATGAATAACTTAATGCTTTAATTTTCTGACTAAAAGTGACTAGTATATCAAGTGATCAGTAGATACACTTCACAATGTAATTAAGAAGAAAAATGGCAGGTATTACATTATTTGTAAACTCTAATCTAACTATTGGTGATACCCTTGTTTTCTTCTAATCGAGATCGAGTTAATAGTTTAAAATAAAATAAACCAACAACTACGCTGCACATTATTACAAATGAATTTATTTTTTTATTTAGTGTGAGTGATTTTGTGGATTTCTCCTTCAGAAAGTGATGAAATTTGTCAGCTAGGTTTCATTTTATTTTGTTTTCCTTGAAGATCCAATACAGAATGTGCTTTCGATGAATTTCCTTTATAGACTGCAGATCACATAAACTAAGTTAATCCACAGTAAATTGCTAAACTCATAAATCACAAACACCGAAGTGGAGTGTTTACAAATTGAAAAAACTCATTTCAATTAAATTTTTGTACAGTTTACTTAAAGACGTAATCAAAATTGAATTTGTACCATTCAAATTTAAAACCAAACATTAATAATTCAGAAGTTCCATATGAACTTAACCGTAACCAATAGGATATCATGAGAATGACCTGGAGAAGAGGTTGATCCTGATTTATCAAATCTTTCTTATTCTGGTTTCTTCTTCTGGAATGTATCATTTCTAAACTTTTACTAGGACTTTGGAGTACGTTCTTCAAATGTGACCAGGGTCACAAATTCCAATTATTATTTAGTATTTACTATGAATTTTGTTCATGGGGTGTTTGACAATAATGCAATTTGTCTTTCCTTTTGTATATATAAGCTCACTGCTAGTACTCAAGTTATATATAAGATAAAAACTACCCCAAAATCTCATATAACGAACGCTACATTTAACAGTAGACACGAAATTAAATATAAAGAAGAAATAGTGTATATAAATTGATTGGTAATATGTGCCTCAAAATGATGTTTTATATTTACTGAAAATAAATATATTACGTTGAAGCACTCACATATAAATGGGATAAAATATAAAAATTCTATCATTAATTCGACTTTCACATAAAAGTACACGTCAACCCTAATGTATGAAATTCTCTAAGATCGAGCGAGTACTATCCATATCGTACTCATTTGGCCCAATCATTCAATATATGCGGCGGAGCTCTATAGAGGACATATGTTCGGATTGTTAGAATATCACACATCACTTGTGAGGTGATCATTCAAACAATTTAAAGTTGGATAACTCTGATTCTCTACCAGTCGATGGTAATTTCTCCTTACCCAAAAATGGGTATAATTACACTTGTAAAGTCAACTAACCACGACCTACTTGTGAGGATGCATGTTAGAATATGCCATCACTTTTGAGAGGATTAAGCAAACAACTTATAAGTTGAATAATTCTTTCTTCTTAATAAGATATTTTCAGAGGATGATGATCCAACTCAATACGAATAAAAGTGTAGTTAAAAAACGACGATGGAGGGTCTGATGGGTGTTCAGTGGAGTGTTGGAGGGGTTGTGGAGGCAATGGTTTATAGTATGAACAGGGGCGGCCCCACAGGGGGGGCACGGGGTAGCAAGTGCTACCCCTCGATTTTGGATATGAAATGTCTATTATATCCTTGTTTAAAGATTTATGGTTATTTAGTTATATTTTCCGATTTAAAAGAGAATACTAATGATGTCATAGCATAGTTGGTGTGTAGTGATGCTACCAAATAACATGTCCCTAGTTCAAATCTCCTCTACTCCTATTTTTCATGCATTTTTTTAAGGTGATATAGAAGTCGTACATAGTTAAAATGAGATAGTAGTCATACACTAAAGTGTTTACCAAATATACCCTTCACTTAATTATTTAGTTCGTTTTATAATTACATTTATAAAATATAAAAAACACCTTAATAATTGTTTTATATTGTAATTAAATTTAAATGCACTATTTTACCCTTTCATTAAAATGAAAACTTACTAACATGCTAATTACCAATAACAGGTCCTTGGTTCAAATCTCCTCCACTCCTATTTTTCATGGGTTTTTTTAAGGTGAGATAGAAGTCGTACATAGTAAAAATGAGATAGTAGTCCTACACTAAAGTGTTTACCAAATATACCCTTCACTTACTTATTTAGTTTGTTTTCTAATTACATTTATAAAATATAAAAAACACCTTAATAATTCTTTTATAATTGAAATTAAATTTACATGTAAATTTACCATTTTACCCTTTCATTAAAAAGAAAACTTACTAACATGCTAATTACCACCAACACCCACCAACCAACCACCACCGGCGACTGCCACCTGCATCAGTCAATGGGTCTCCGACAACATCCTTCTTACTTATAA
>JAYMSP010005125.1:0-14450 GCA_036897095.1 Plantago elongata | reverse complement strand
GGCGTCGCCAAGGCGATCACCCTATCACCATATGAATATTTAACTTAGAAAAATACAAATATTGATTAAAAAATTCAAAATTTTCTTTTTAAATATTTTTAAAAATAAAATAATATTTTATTTAAGAATTACCTATTTTTTATTTTAGTATTTTAAAATATAACGGAATAAATATGATAATTTTTTAATTTTTTGGGCTGATCGTAGAAAAGCCCTATTTTATTTTACTTTAAGCTTTAAAGTCGAAAATTTATATATGTGTGTGTGTGTGTGGGGAGGGGGGGAGGGGGTGGTTTATTCTTTGAATTAGTTTGAAGGTGGAGTTATATATTTCTTGAATTATTTTCCCCATATGGTATTTGAATGTTTGGTTTAGAGTTCGAATTAGAAAATAGAATTTCAATTACGTTTTTTATTAAAAAAACACAAAGACACAATTAAAATTGCGTATCTTAATTTTGAGTTCCGTTCCATCCAAAATGTTTAAACATCTAACACTGACCTCATATCCACATTATTGTTTTATTTCCATTTAATACATGTCAAAGTAATTGGCGAGCCTCCCAAATTGATAAACAATCCCTTCTTTGTGAACAATGTGCACTTAATCCTTCCAAATTGATGATGCTCTATTTAATTTGAGTTCAGCTAACATACCAATTAATAAATAAACGGTATAATATAATTCATAAGGTTACATTCACACCACACCATTTTTGACAATTAACTGCAGCTCAATTAATATAATACTTCAACTCCAATAAATATGTTGAGGATTCGATCGTTTGAAAAAATATAAATAATTCATGTGGAAGAATTTTTTGAATGAGCAAATGATATGAATCATTTGAATTGTCTCGTCGAAGCGTAAATAATAAGAGGTTGATGTGAAAGCTCATACGCATCATCACCGGGTGATATAATTTATATTTTTGTATTCCCATGGATTGTCGTGATTTATCTTAAAAAAATAGGACTTAGTTCAAATGTATTACTATGTTCCATTTGTATATGAAGAAATATTAAAGATGGATATATGGATTCATACAAAAAAATTTATAGTAGCATGTTAAAATCAATTAAAGCAGGCATTGCACATATTAGAACAAGCAGGCATTGCACATATTAGAACATAGGAATTAAATATTAAATTAGATTATAGAGATACGGGTGTATATATAGTAACCTGGAGAATACCAATTTATATTGTTAGCAAATAAGTTTAATGGCTTACAAACCACAAAAGTAATGAATGGAGATTATTTTACAAATTCTTAAATCTTAACATTCGGCTAATGAAGGCTCAACTAAACTCATAAAAGTAGGCAATTTTAATAAACAGATAGAGTAGAATTATGTTATCAATGCTTGTTATGCGATAAAATTTGAATTAACTTTTGATTTCAAAATGCCATTTCATTTTATTTTTATGTAGTATAATTTTTTTTTAATTAAACCATCACTTTTATTATAAGGATATATAAATAGATTCGGGCAAATAAATGACATGGTTATTTTTAGTCACAACGACATTATTCGTGATAGTCAAACACAAATCTCAGTTATGATTATTAATCTGTAACTTGATGTTAGGCGGAAAAGGCTGATGATTTAAGTTATAGATTATAGTTGAACAACATTCGGTTGTTAAATTTAATTAATTATAACGTTAATATTGGAGACGCGTAAATGCCACTGATGTCTAAAAGTGAAATAATCATCATAATTGATGTTACGTGCATTATTTTCATTTCTACGACACGATCGAATCGAACTACTAAAGTTGTTGTTGCGTTTTATGTAGCTAGCGCGTGAATCTTTCAACCGCTTGTACAATTTATATTAGTTCATTATATATTAATTATCACCTAACTTGATCAATCATTAACATACGGCAGATTTGTCATTCTTTCTCATGATACGTCATTGGATCGTTATAAATTTAATTTTTAAGTTGTAATAATCTCTGGCTACGAAATTCATAATTTCATTAATGTGTTTTGCGTTTGTGAAGTCGACAAATCATTCGAATAGAATGATTGATACATACTAACATGTGAGCTCGATCCGACAAGAGTTAATAATTAATTACTCCGTTTCACCGATAATGAAATATTCTAAATTTATATTATTTTTAGAAAAATATGTAATATATGATTAAGAATAAATTTGAGATATTAATTAAATAGAAAAATGTATGTGGGTCTAATAATATATGGTTAAAAATAAGTTATATTATGAAGGGAATTTTTATGAATTAAAAATTATTTTATTTTGGTGGAATTTTAAGGTTGAACATATCTGAAATGTTGTGATGGTGATTGATGTGGAACGAATAGCGTTTAAAATTAAGGTGTTCCTCCAAATCTGTCAATTCTCGGTATTCTTATGAATCAACGAATCTTGATCCTCGGTATTCTGCTGAATCAACGAGTCTTGAGTCAATTCTCGATAATCTTTTGAATCAGCGAGTCTTGAGTTTATCGTTCTTGTGAATTAACCACGCACGATACATCAGTGATTCAATACAAACTTAAGACATAATCAGATCGATTAAACATTATTAAGAGGCTGATTGGTATAGAATTTGAATGGGTATTTTGAAGTGTATTTTAAGCCAAATCACTATTTATCGAACAAAATGGAACGATTTAAATACTATGACAATAGTCCCATTTGCATTTGAAATGCATTATATACGTACATATGACATGTACCTACTACAGTACTACCTATATGAATAGAATATTATTGTAAGATTGATACAGACGTATCTGTTTATCACTACAGGACTCACATGCTACTGAACGAACCAGTTCAAATTTAAGTACAACTTGCAACATATTGGTCATCATAAATTAGTCAAATCTGAGCTCATATATATTAAACTTTGAATTTGTCTTTATATATATTCATAGGCTTCATTCTCACATTAATAATTACTATAAGAGAGTAAGTACGTACATAAACTGTAGTATATATATTAAAATTAACCAACAATAAATCTAGTTATAGAAATATTCTTTGTATTAAGAACAATTGATGCATTTAGTAGATAGTAGTACTGCCATTTTGACCCGATTTATTACTAAGTTTTTAATTACTTTTTCAGCTTCATAAATTTTTTTAATAAAAATTTTATTAAGTGATTGTGCAACTTTTAAACAAGTTAGTTGAAAAGTTAGCTGGATTGAGAAGCTAATCGATTTAGCTGGTTGGAAAAAAATTTACATGACAAACTACCGGTTACATTTTCAGCTACCGGTTAACTTTCCAGCTACCAGTTACCTTTTCAACTCGTTTTGCTAAACAGAAGTCTAATGAAGAAGCACAAACACAAACTAATATATCTATATCAGAGCTAAGTAAAATTATTATTCAATGGTAAACAAAAATTAAAGATATATTTTTTGTTTTAAATTTAACTAACTATTATAGAGCGAATATAACATGAGAAGTCCATGATAGATTCACTCTATATGTACCAGATCCCCTCTAGATTGGTCGAAATTGACCCAATTCGCGAGTTTGTAAAGAAAAAATAATTCACATATGATATAATGTTTGCCAAACTTTTCGCAATATAAGAAGCAGTCGCAAAACTTTTGCCTCAGTGTGAAAATTACAATCTTGAAAAGCACACTAGTGTGATTAGTGGCGTAGGAGTAATAATTATGTAGTTAGACGCGTTGTTTGTGTTGTAATTAAGAAACCAAAATATAACGTTTGTTTATAAGTTTTCGGGGCTGATTGGTATAAAATTTAAATGGACATTTAGATGGATTTCGGTGAAATTGTGTTTGGAATAGACATGAAATGAGAGTATTTAAAGTGTATTTTAGGTCAAATTACTGTTTATCGAGTTAAATGGACCGATTTTAATCCCATATCAAACAGCCCATAAACAATCAATCCCATCCATGCACGGTATTTTACAAACAAGATATGGTATATCATAAATAAATTATATTTATAATAAGGGGATGTTTGTTATACGATTCAAATTGATAAAATTTAATTCAAATGATCTATTTTATATATAAAATATGTCATTTAAATTAAATTTTGTCAATTTAAATCGTATGACAAACCCTAAATGATATCTTGCCAAACGAAGTAGCTAGTAGACTAGTAGTGTAGTACATGCATGGTCCACGTTGAACATTAAAAGTTGCACTATAGCTAATTAGCAAGTAGTGTAAATAATTCCGTGCAACATTGGACTTGACTTGATTATAACTTTTGAACATTAGACGAGGTTAATTGTTTCCCACATGATTATTTGAATCAAGCCGAATTTGATCTAAAGTAGTAATATCATAATCAGGATTTTAACTTCTCATGATTGTCAGGTTCGATTTTTAATCCACCATGCATGTAACATGTTATTGAAGGAGATATAAAAATAAACTACAGTAACACCTTCGTGAATTAATACTTAATAAATTAATAATTTTAATAAAATTAATAATTTAACCAGTCTCAAAACCAGTATAAAATTAAATCTCAATCAATAAAATAATAAAATAACATTTTTAAAATTTTAATGTATATATATTAGTACCACCAAAACTATAAATTAATTATTACTATAATATTTCATGTATGTGTGTGCACGCATGCACGCGATACATTTTAAAATTTTAAGATTGTCTAGTTAAAAATGAATCTATAATCACTTTTTTTCTTAACTTTAAATCTATGCTATAACTTTTTCAACGCTTTGAACCTCATAATATTCGTTATTTCATAAAGATAATCTAGCAAATCATTCACATTCATTTTGTGTTGATAATGCATATCCGTAATCATGTTCTCAAGCTCACAGGTATTCTCTAAAATTTGAATCGTTTTATCACCTGAGCCGGTTGAATTTGTCGAACGAATTTTACATTATTTAAAGTAATTTAAAGATCATATGTAAAATCTTTTTAATAAATTATTAATTTATTAATATAATAATATCTTATTAAATTAATAATATATTTTAATTATAAGATTATTAATTTATAAAAGTTAACTGTGTAAACACTTTTACTATTTCAATTGCGGCTGGCTTTATAGTACAGTTGCAAAACCTTTGCGACTTGCAGTTGATGGCATGCTTTGAATTTGGTTAACTGACGAGAGGTTCAGTTGGCCGCACAGCTAGTATACAATCTCCGGGTTCGTATAATTTTATATACAATTCCATTTAATCGATTTCACTTGACTTTATAAATTATTCCACCACATGCAATAAATAAATAATATCATATTTATACCTACATTATACAATTTATTACGTATTGGAGTAATACTATTATATATATATAACTAGATTCCACAACTATTTATAAATTCGAGTAAAATTTCATCTCATCTGAAAGCTTGAACTTATAAATAGTTATAAAATCTAGTCATATACGAGTTATACTTAAATACTCCTCCGTATTCGTGGTCAATTTCAACCTCTTTGGAGAGGCCATTTGAATTGAAATTAAATATGGAATGGAGATTGTCTCCGTGACATCTCATCTGAAAATTTGAACTTGTAGAGAGTAGTGGAATATAGTCATATATAATAAGGGTCATTAACATATACACCCCCTGCATTTTGCTCTAATTATAAATTCATACCCAATGTTTGAACAATTACATATAAACCAATTTCAAATTTTGGCTTCAACGTGTCATTATTGCTTAGGTGGATATGTTTTGGCATACATGTGTAATTTTAAATTAAAAAAATTATGCTTTTCATCTCCTCTTTTTCATCTTGTTCTTCCATATCTTCTTCAATACTCCAACCGTCGCCAATAACAACCATATTAGCTTCACTTCCTAATAACTACCACTACTTCTATTGAACAATAAAAAATAATTTAAAAAAAAAGAAGAGATAAATTAGTTCTCCATTAAAGATCCATTTTAAAAACTTGAAATGGATCTTCAATGGAGTTCTAAGTAAGCTCCGATTGGGAATGTTTTAGAGCCCCAATCGAAGCACAAAACAGCTCCGTTTGGAGCTTTTGAATGCTCCAGTCGGAGTTGTTTCAACTGCTCCTGCAAGAGCTCAATTTAGCTCTCGCCGGAGATGATTTGCAATTCCAATTGGGACTGTAAAAGGGAGCTACAAATTTATGACATTACCATCCGTTTGGGGCTGTAAAATGGCTCCGGCTGGAACTCTCAAACAACTCCAATTAGGGGTGAGCGTTTTGGATGGGATATTGGAAAATTTTCAATCCCGAATGATTTTTTCCCGAAAATCCTGATCCCATTGGGATATATTCTGAATTCCCATATTAAATTTTGGGACGAAATTGTGATTGATTTTACATCCCAATTAATTTGGAATCCTAAATGAAATTTTATATATGTATGTACGTACGTACGTACGTACGTATGTAACACAATGTTTATAAGTATAATTAAATAGTGAAATTATTTTACTTTATAAGTAGAATTGAATGATTTATTAATTTATTTTGATAGTACAATGATTTTAAATTGAAATTACATGTTCGCAATATAAATTTTAGATCAATCATGGGTGTTCTGACTTTTGAAGCAAACTTAGTCTTTAATTTTCTTTTTGATTCAATTATAGTGGAATTATGTATGATGATGTTTGAAGTTTTAAATTAAACATATTATGTTGCTGTTTAAATATAGTAGAAAACAACTTAATACTTGAATTCGATGATGAATACACATTATGCTTATTTGGGATCCCGAAACCCGCTTGAATCTCGAAGTCCCAATCCCGAAAAATCTTAACTTTATTTTAGACGGGATTGGGATGTTAAATATTGGTCCCATTCCTGAATTCCCATTCTCGAAATCCCAAAGTCCCAAATTTCCCGTCCGACGTCCACCCCTAGCTCCAACCAGAGCTATTTGATGCTCCGTTTTGCATCCCCAATCGGAGCTTGTTTGGTCTCTCTAATGGAGACCCATTTCAAAGAGCTTGAAATAGGTCTCTAATGGAGATTGAAATTTCTTTTTATAATTTAAATTTTTTAGATTTCTATATTGTGAATTTGATAGTTTTGGAGGATTGTAATGCAATATTTATTGAGTTAATCTTGCAAGTAAATTCTACATTGACGTCTTTTTATTTTTGAATTTGGGTCAATTTAGTAAATTAGAGAATATATATGTCAAATTTGCAAAGTATAACAATGAGAGAATTTTAAAGTTAATTACTTCATACTTCATATTAATGTTCGAATCAATTATAAATAAACCATATCAAAATAATTAATAAAGACTGAATTAATGATATGCCAATTCACATAAGCATTTGGCGTGTGTCTCCGGCCAAGCTCCGGGTTGAGATCACCTTGGTGTTGACCAATGAGTGTATATGTAATCACTTTTAAATTGTAGGGAAAGGTTATGTAATAATTCAAATTCTGGATATGAATTTGTGAAGTGGTCATCTTGGCGGGTGGATTTTGTAATTATTTCTATATAGTAATACTCTAGTACTACATACTATAGTTATTGTTGCACCCTAGTTGTGGGCCTGTGAATATCGAGATGGATGGCTATGCTGGGCCTCCGGTGCCCCTCTCCACAAGTCAGCTAAGCCTGCAATACCCTATGTAGTGAACCCCTTTCGCTAAAACGGTGGTCCGAGTATCTTACAGGAGGATCCTTGGGCTTTACCCAAGTCCAAAATGTGCTGACCCGCCTTGAATTTACAGGATATATTTGCCCAAGTGCACTTTTTATGTGATTATGTGGGTCAAACTAATTCCGTAAACCAGTGGTCTTACAATTTTCTGTGCCCTTAATACAAACCAAACATTGTTCATTTGTATCAAATGTCCATGGAGATCATATTAAACTCCACCCTTTTATTGATCAGAATTTAGAACTCTCATGGCAGACACCCTCACCGGTTACACGATGAACCTTCTAGACTAGCCCCAAATTATTTCATTTTTAAATTGCATAAAAGAGAAAATGCATTTGAGAAAGTCTAGTACCTCTGTACCAAAGTGTAATTTATACGAGTATGTCAAAGATTTATTATATTTTGAATCTTTCGTGCCGATTTTACAAGTTTGGTGTGTTTATAATTTTTCAGATTCACCCATTCTAATTTTTCAAATTCAACCATCTTCCCACTTAAATCGAACATTTTTGTTAGTTTGTATTAACAATGCATATATAATGAGTGGTTCGAAATTCAAAAGTCAAAACCTGTTTTTATCCTAAGAGAAGATAAATAAACAAAAAATTAGTTGTGTGTATATAGTATATAGTAACTGATGTATCAGTACAATATGATAAAGGGAACCAGGTACATTGTGGACATTACACTGCAGTAAAGTAAACAGTCCATAAGCAAGTTACACATATGGGATTATTTCGAAGGTTTGTGATGAAAATGTTAAATTATCGAAAATATGACCATTTTTCTCAAATTTTTAGTGATTGAGCAAACCCATTGTGCTCCTTCTGATTCCGTTCATGGTATCTTTTATCAGTGGATGGCACTGAGTTGATTTAGATCCAGTTCTGATGAAGAGGAATTAATCAGATTCACGGACATTCTTATGATCATCTGTATCAAAAGGCTTAAGAAGGCCGTATGTAACAGCCATTGAAATCCACCCTCCGATTAGAACTCTCATTGCAGACGTCCTCACTGAAGAACCTCCAAGCCGAGCTCCAACGCCCCCAAACACAGCCAACGCTAGAGTAGTGATAATCACGATAGCTGCAACTCGAACAATATGTTTAGAAAATGCCATTGCTGTCAGTATAGGAACAAGCGAACCACACAGAAACGCAAGCCCTGATGCCGTTGCGGCCTTTAAAGGATTGGGCAAAGCATCTTCGGTGCCCTTTGCCGAGTTGAGCTCGAACATTTGATCCGCCATCACATCACCAGCAAGAACTTTCGATAAAGGAGACCTTGGGTGAGGGGAGACGAGAGACGAATTCCGCTTCGTACGCGGGGTACACTCCGACGAGACGAACTCTCCCGAAATTTGCACCTTCACATGACTAGCATCATTGCTGCTAGCATAAAACTTGGATTGTGGGATTTCATTAGTTTTCTTCTCGATATCTCGCTGAGTCGAGACAGAGACGAACTCTCCAACCGTCATGCTGCATGCACCTGCAAGAGCACCGGCTAGGCCGGATATGATCATCAGCCGTTGGTCTTCTTTCGCGGCACCTATCCCGAGCATTAGGGAAGTGGTGGATAGCAACCCGTCGTTCGCTCCGAGAATGGCTGCACGGAGCCACTGCGCTCGTTGAATCATTTTAACACTCGTTCGGTCATCCTCCAGGGATACGGGAAGGTTAGCTTGGGGACAAGATCCTGTGGCAGCCATGGGAATCTGAATATTGGAGTGTGGAAAGCTAACTGAGGACACACTTATCGTGTGGAGGGGAATATATAATTCAAGATGTTTCCAACATTGAGCATCCTAGGGAGTAACTTCAGGTGGTTTCGAACAGACAAGATAAAACGTTTACGACTAGGAAACCATATCTGATCCCTTAGGAAATAGTGATTTAAATTCTATTATTTTGTAAATTAGTAAATTACATAGTAAAATAAATGTTTTTGTACAGTTAACTCCATTAATTAGGCATCATATACTTGTCCTGGAATTTTAAGTTTGCCAATCAAGCAGTAACAAGATTACAAGATTAGTCTTATTTTACAGATTCAAAAACTTAAGGTACATATCCAGATTTTTGGATTCTAAAACACGAAATAAGTTGGACACGAATCAATTTGTTTTCGAACAAAAAATTGTTGCAGAGACAAGACAATGATGTTGCCTTGTCTCTATGCTCCATAGCATATCCATGGCATTTCACAAGTTCCAAAAACATTGGATTGAGATCAGCGTCAAACTAAAATCCTTTCAACTTTCACTGATAATCTGTAGCAAAATCATCCAAATAGCTAATCTCCATCGAAAGAGATGGCTCCTACTGAAACCCCTTCCAGAATACAATCACTCAAACTACATAGGTCTTGGAAAATTATGGGACCTGATCAGACTAATGCTTCCTATTGCCCTATACACCCAGGACATAAAAAGAAACTGCTTACGCAATACCCCAGCTCCGGTGAAGGTTTATCCCTTCTATCACTTGACTGAAACTAAGTCTACATATGAATCCACAATGGCAAATCTTATGAACTAAACGAAGTTAATCAGAGAAGAACACTATGTCGTTTGACATTCATTAAGCCTTCGGTTACTTGCCAGGCATTTTTTGATCCAAAGAGAGACAAAACTATTCACCAAGTACAATATAAGCCTCAGAATATGGAGGGAAACACATATATTATCATAACTGCACAGTGAAATATATAGACATATAATGAACTAAACTGGTTGTGTACAAGCTCATCTTAGCACGTATTGAAATTGTTCGTTTGAATGAGGGTATTTACAGATACCCATCTCTGCGATCTTGTTCTTCTGCCTCTTTGTTAGCTACTTGAACTGATTTGTACCAAAGATATGCCTGGATGCAATATAACAATGGTTGGAAGACACAGTCAGATTTTGAACACTTAAGTTCCAATTTTCCAACAGTATATGAACAGCATAGCTGGTACGACTCATCAAATGCATATTCATCTCTTCATTTTGATCTATAGGATTAGCATTAGATTTTACTTGGTGTTAGATATCTCTCCTGCTACTAAATTCAGATGAAGAACTAGCAACATGCAGCAACTTGCAGAAAACATATAGTTACTTAAATTGCTCCTAGCATGATTACAGGAAAACAGAAAAATACTCCACCTTCAAAGCTACACGCATACTGTTTGTTCATATGAACAAGATGCACGTGAAAGTATTTTCTATCCAGGTATGTTAAGTTTTTACTTGTTTGGCCCATTGGCCAATTAGAGTTTAGCTTTAGCATTTATGGTTAACAAACTCTGCTTTTTTATCATGTTGATTATAACTATTGAGTTGACATCTATGAAGAATTCTCATACAAATTCTTGACTGTTTTAGCTGATTAAATGAACGTGGGGAATACTATCTGGTATAAACTGGGAGGATAGAAGGCTTTCTAGTTGATTTCACTGCCTGACTCTCTATAGCGGATGTAGGAGGAGCCAAGTGGATTCAGAAGGTCAAGCAAAGCTAGAGATCTACATGTCAATCAGGTGAGATTTAGTTTGTCATCAGGTTTCAACATTCCTGAGAGATCTCTTCATCAATTCATTTGGAAAGATCTCATTGGAAAGAAGAGTAAGCAAATCGACTGCAGAAACTACTCCGGTTGCATTTCTTGAATGAAATACTACAAGCAAAAATGCCTTGTTACCAATAATTAAGGATATGTCCACAATATCAGGTATCAATTGGGAATTCATTTCTATAGTTGCGTACAGCGTATGGCATCATATAAAAACAGCCACAGGTCAACAAAAATAGAAGTACTGAAATCTTTCCACTCTCCAGTATTTAATATGCAACTACGATAGTAAAAGCATAGCACTGTCACTGCCTAATAGGATTATCAAGACCAAGCAATGAGCTGTTCCAGTGGCCTATAAGTGATGCTGAACAGACTTTGTTACAGCCTGAAAAAGGCCCTTCCTAAAAGGATTATTAAGACTGAGCTATGAGCTGTTCCAATGGCCTATAAGTGATGCTGAGTAGACTATGTTACAACACGAAAGAGTCCTAACACTTGATCGAGTTGCATAATTGTACATAAACAACAGACTTTCGAGCAATGTAGCTATATATGTGAAGAGATGGAACTAAAAACGTATTAATTGTAACAACTTACAGAAGATGGGATGCCTGTAAAAGCAAAGAATCCAAGAATGGGAGCATAAAACATGCTATCCGGACCCAATACTCCGAAAATAGGCTTCTGATTCACGTACTCAAAGATAGAACCGACCTGCATTTCACACAAATAAAATCCACAAAACTAAGCCAAACTCAACAGTTAAAGATACAGAAGCAATGAAAACAAAGGAGGATCCATTACATAGTCGGAACCATGAGGGGCATAGTGGAGTGGTCGCCCTTAAAATTTGGAACTTTTTTTAAATGTAATATCTCCGATAATTTAAAATTTCACCCCCTTATATATAATTTGTCCCCGAACTTTAAATTCTAAGTCCGACCCGACCAAATAATAAATAGAATGAACTTACAGCAGCAATGGCGGTAATTGCGGAAGCAAGCAAGTAAGCAATGAAGGGGACCTCAAAAGTGGAAGAAGCTTCTTTCTGGGCTTCTTGACGGGCCCAAGGGGGAAGCTCTTCTGCACCGGGCTTGGCCCAAGAGGGAACTGATGGGTCCTCGCCACTATCTTTTCCGTCTTTCTTGGCTTTGGCAGACGTTACTGTGAGCTTACGAGTGTGAATTGAATTGAAAGTGTGCATCTTTGAGTGAGATTTTGTTGGTTTGAGAAGGGAAGATGGTGGAGATTGGTGCCATGGGAGAGACAATGGTGTGGGCAAGTGGGAATTGGTGTGTGGGGGGAATAACTTCATCACCATTTTTGGTAAGTTGGTGTTATTTATGGTTGTTGTGAAGGGATAGAGAAGTGTTTTGTGCTGTTTCAGTCATGGTTGAGATTTGCCCACTAAAACGTTGCAGATCTTATTGGTGGTGATGGATAAGATTTTTAGTTCATTTTTAGCTTGAAGGAGAATTTACATAAAAAGCCCTAAATTACACGTAAACCCAAGCTTTGTATTCGATAGACCCCTCACAGTCACTTCATACCATTGTATTCATAAATTTAATTCCTTTAAAATGAAATGAATGATGTAGGGGCCGATTGACATGCGACTTAAATGCTCCGATTTAAATGCTCGAATAGTGATCGGAATTATAATGAGATTGTTAAAATTGTGTTTTGTATAGAATTGTAATTGGATAAGATATTATAGGTTTGTTATATAGATAGAGAAAAATGTTGCTACTGTAGAGGCATTTCGATCTTCGGCATTTAAATGCCATAACAACCATAAAATTTTCGAGTAGCATCTAAACGGACATTTGAATGCTACTCCAATCAGTCCCATACAAATATAAAAAAGTAAACCAAAAACATAGAAGAGCTAATGGCAGACATGTTATAGCTCCGCCTATGTGGAGGGAGCTTTATTTAATGACGGAGCTCTATTAGATAGGTCTCGAAATAGAAGTAGCGATAAAGTAACTATAGCTCCAATTTCCAGCCATGGACGAAGCTCTGCCATGACTAGATGATGCCATAATTGCATAATTAGAAAGCTTAAAGGAGTTGGACTAAATGTAATGAAGTACTGCAATAAGGGTTTAATATTTAACTATGAACTCGATACTGAATCGCTTTTGTTCACGATCAAACTCGCTTTCACCTATCACGAGCTCGAACTTAACTTTGACCGAGTTTTTTCATGGTTACTTGTAAACAACTTGATTTGTTTTATGCCTCTACTTTGACAGAGTAAAAGTTTATATGAGTGATTATCATATACCTAGGTATATACAATTAATGGTTTTACCTTTCAATTGAGACACAATTGCATGTTCAAACCTCATATGTTTAATGTGAACTTACATTACTCTAGTATAATATTAATTGTTCGTATTATATATCTAAAAGTTTGTAATTTTTTTTTTTTTGAGAAGAAAGATATGCTTTATTAATAGCTCAAAAACTGAGTACAACAAAATAAGCTAAAAAAGGGAGCCCAGAACTATCTCCATCTACTAGTCTGGCCAAATTATGAGCCAAAGAATTAGCTGACCGATAAGTATGTTGAAAGTAAATAATAGGAAAATAATTTATAAAAAGTCTTGATTCTTCCACAAAATGACCACAGGCAGAAAGGCAGTCATCCGGTGAGTTGATAGCCTGGATCACACGCAAGCACTGACTTTCAATGATCACAATCTCCCAACCTTGATCGACTGCCAAGTCAACACCTTCCAATATTGCTAGTGTTCGACAACTTCAGGGCATATAGTATGAGGAATGAGTCTCTGTCTCCATGCAATACATATCCAGTCAGAATTTCGAGCAACCACTCCTAGTCCGACCTTCTTAGTTCAATTGAAGATAGTTGCGTCCACGTTCACTTTGATCGTAGTATTCTGGAGTGGGATCCAGTCATGGGTGGATTCTGGCGACCGTGGGACAAAAAATTGTCTCCTTCCATCCTTGAATCTTGCCAAATAGTCCCTGGCAAACTACACAACATCTTGCGGGTCAAGTTCCTTCCCATCATGTACGAGACAATTCCTCGTGTACCACATGCTCCAATAAACACACGCAAAGAGATTGAGTTGCTCTGCATTCAAGTTCTGTTTCACAATAATAATTCAATTCCAGATCAGTACCATGGTTAGATAATATACTTGCCGGAAAATTGGATAAAGCCCAAGGCCAAACAAACGTGCAAAATGACAGTCTCGGAATGTATGCATCACCCCCCCCCCCCCCCC
>JAYMSP010005124.1:0-14451 GCA_036897095.1 Plantago elongata | reverse complement strand
TTTCATTTTATCTCATTTAATAAATTTATATTTTATTTAATTTATAAAATAATTTATTTAATTAATAATAGTATTCAAGATTGGTGTCTATTGATTCGTGTTGTCAAGATGATTCAAATATATGTTCAAAATATTTTTTGGATATTTGTAGATAAAATTATATTATATTTATTAAAATTTGTCTATATAATATGGTACTAAAAATAAATAAATTAAATATGGAGAAAGAAAATGTCAATAACTAAAATAAAATGAACGTAATAATGGAAGGATTTTGAAATATTCATTTATTGTTGTTAACTTCACAAATTTTATTGAGTTGGAGAATCGATAGCCCCATTAACTCTAAATAATATATAGATTGAGTTACAGTTATGAAAGTGTTCCCAACCCGGTAAACTTTGGGTCATTAAAGTCTGGTAGATTTGAATCCAGGTGATTAGTTAATTCTGAAGCAATGCAAAGTTTGATTTGTTGTCTTGTCCGATCAATAATGATATCATCATCATCATCATGATTCTAATCTCTTAAATGTTACTCGAGTCTTTCTCTTATACCAGTCACCAGAAACTAGAGACCTGTACATGTCAGTAACGGAAGCCCAGTAGTTGAGGAAACGAAGAAGTTCTACGTCCTCAGATTGGGAATTACTCTTCCGAATCAACCAGAAGAAGAAACTCAGTAAGATTGGTGCAATGTCTTGGCCTTCTCAAAACGAGGTAAGAAAAAAAATCCGAAATCTACAGCATTTTCTGATACAAGAGACTTTGATTTCGATCAAGATTTCACCTTTTTGCTCTGCTGATGATGATATGCTACATTCTTGATTAATGCTTCACTCAATTTTGCACGACATTGTATTCGATTTTCATTTCCTGCAAGAAATTAGCCTTTTTTTTTTTTTTTGTATTTTTGTTCTTCTGTAGCTGAATGCCATTAGAGGGAAAGTAGCTGAGATGTCTGGTAGAGATTGTGAGGAGGTTAGAGTTGTCGTCTCTCCGTATAGGATTTGTCCACTTGGAGCTCACATTGATCATCAGGTGCAATGTTCGTGATCTATTCCTGTAATGCTTAGATGATTAGTTGAAGTAATCAAGAACTCTCGTGATTGTAAATGTCATTTTTTCTTTCAGGGTGGTGTTGTTTCAGCTATGACTATCGATAAGGGTATACTTCTGGGCTTCGTTCCGTCTGTGGATTCTAAGGTATAATTGTATGTCAAATTCTTCAAGTATGGTACTAGTATTTCAAGACTTTATTTGCCAAAGTTTGTAATGTCCCAAATCAGTAATTTTCGTGATCTTCTTTTGTTTACATTTGCATAGGTTATATTACAGTCAGGGCAATTCAAAGGAGAAGTTAGGTTCAGGTGATGACTAGCTCATTCATACTGTATACATCCATTAGCATTTTGATTGTCATTTGTTGTATGATATGATGGAACATTAGTCCCCTTTTACAGGCCTTGAATAGCTTGTCAATTTGTCTGCATTTACAACCATCTAGCTTTAAGCATGATCAATGCTAATAACATTTGTTGTTTCCCGTGGAGAACTCTGGAGTTAGGTGCTGGTTAAATGAAAAGATATTGACGATTAGCTCTTTTGTTCAGTTCTTTTAATAGCACTTCCAGTTTGTTTAACTATTGATGTCTTACCTATCCAAAATCAAGATGCTTGTTCTTCTTTATCTGTTGGGTACAATGATTGCAAATGAAGTTGAAAAAGGAGTTGCTCTGTATCTTTCTTGAATATCTTCTTGCATTATTTGTGAGACAGCCTAAATTTCAAGCACACATAATCTGCAGTATAGATGAACTACAACTACCACCAAATGCTGCCAAGTTGAACGGTTCAGGGCCTCTGGGTACTTCAAGTTCACTGGAGGAATTTAGCTGGGGAAATTATGCAAGAGGTGCACATTATGCCTTACAGAAAAGTGGACACCATCTAACAAAGGTATCATTCGTGTGTCTCCTTTATTGTATCCTTAATATTGGTTTTGAAATGCTTATAAAATTCACGAAATTAAATTAAACTGACGTGAGCAACATATAACATCATTCCTGATAATGGAGTCCTTATATTGGTACAACATGTATAGCCTAAGTGTGTTTGGAGATCATAGTACTTATGAGTTGTGACATATCAGAATTATTTTAGAAAGTCTCTTTGTCAAAACCAAGTGTTCAACATGATTAGGCCATTAAACACCACAGATATTAAAGTCGTGACACCTACTTATTTTGGATCTGCAGGGCATTATCGGCTTTATATGTGGTGCTAAGGGCCTAGACAGTTCAGGCCTGAGCTCCTCTGCAGCTGTAAGTTGCCTATCTTCTTGACCATTTACCACTTATTTGATGAAGTTGTTGATTCCAGAAGCCTATCAAATTAAGTTGTTAATCTACGTGTTTCAATCATTATCATCACCATTTATATGTTGGAATGAATAAATTGCAAGATGAAACTAAGGGATGAACAAGATTTTTAGCATCATCTTCTGCACATAGGCATCCATTTGTGGTATACCTGATAGTGTCTAGGCTGGTGTGCTATATACCAGTAAGGTTCACGGATACTCGATGCAGTACCAACTCCTTAAATGTGTTTCTAATTGTGCATGCATATTTTATGTCCAAAAAAACATTCTTTATAATTGCCTATTAGATTCAGAGGTGTGTCCCAGTCCATGTTAAATGAAAAAAAAAAAAAAACTGTTCCCTGCTGGTGCTTAGCCTAAAAAATACAAGGAGTTCAGAATTTGAACATTTCAACTATTATCATGAAAAATCATACTTGAGATAATTAATTGGATTGGTATATTAGGAATTTCCGCTTTGAGGTTTTATTTTCCCGATGTGCTCATATTTCCTGTTCGTGCTTCATACATGTTCAATTTGTAACCAAAATTACATGTTTTATAGGTTGGTGTGGCATACCTTTTGGCTTTTGAAAGTGCAAATCAGCTCAGCATATCTCCCACTGAAAATATTGAGTATGATAGGTACGAGGCTGGTGTTGTGATAACTTGTTCTTTTAGCTCTATTGGATTAACAGTTAGTAACAAATCAGGGGCCAACGTGCCAAGTAAGATAAGTATGTATTATTATCTCTCTGCTCTTGTTTTCTGCACTTGGAATTAAGAATATTGACTGTTTGAGTGATGCAATGGGTATTTCATTTTTTTCCACATGTTTGGTGCACAAGAGTCTTCAACTCCCTTTGAGATGTTTAAATTAAGGTCATTTTCTGTCAAAACTAAATCATGTTGTGAACGGACTTCTTTGAATCTGCAGGCTGATTGAAAATGAATATTTAGGCCTGAGGAATGGCATATTAGATCAATCTGCCATACTGCTTTCCAGCTATGGTTGTTTGATGTGTATGAACTGCAAGGTAGTTTTGCCACTTCTGCATCTCGATTATATTTACAACTTTGACCAAGTATAGTTCTTTATCTATTCAATGTTCAAACCTTCTTGCTATCATTTTGTATTGAAAACAATCTCTTACCCTTGGCTTCTTGTGCAGACAAAAGAACACAAACTTATACATTCCCCAAAGTTGACTGGAACTCATAACAATGAGAAATCGAAGAAATTCAAGATACTCTTGGCATTTTCAGGGTTGAAGCAGGCATTGACAACTACTCCTGGCTACAATCGCCGAGTTGAAGAATGTAGAGAGGCTGCAAGACTTCTGCTTCGGTAACATTCTCTTTAAAAGTTGCTGAGCAAAAAATTGTATCAGTGGTTAATACTACTTCATAGTATCAACAGTAGCAATATATTCTCATGTTGCTTTCCTTTGTGCTGTTGTCTGCATACTGAAATTCTTTGATTGTTTACAATGGGTTAAAGGAAAAGACTTGCCAATAAAAAAGATATGCATGAAAAGAAGAGTGAAAGACGAAATAGTATCCCTTCATAACCTCTCAGAAATGTTAATATATGACCATACAACATGAGTTTACTGATGGGTCTTCATGCATCCTGGTGTGTTGCAGGTCTTCTGGCAGCAAAGAAGAGTCTCCTCTGCTTTCTAATGGTACTTGAACCAAGTTTTGTAGTCTTGAATAGCCTTCTATAAGTCGCATAATATCTTACCAATTGTAAAATTTCCTGCAGTGGGTCCAGAAATTTATGAAGAGCACAAGGTGCGTTTCTTATGGCACTCCAACTCCAATATACTACTGTATTTGATTAGGTCTCATGTTCATTGACAAATCTACAGACGATAAGGTCTTACATAATAATCCATCTTCTCCATAAAATGATGTCGGTTTTCTTGTTACATGGTTTCACGTTAAGCTCGAATATGAAACGTGATGAAACGTGATGAATCATATACATGATAGAGTGAAAAAAATAGATATAGTAAACAAGCTGAGGTAAGAACAAGCCATTACCTATATAGTGTGGGTTTTACTGGACTAGACTAGAAGTCTAGAAGATAAGAAATCTGGCCTGAAATCGTGAATCACTTACATGGTTATGTTTACCAAGAATGTAGCGAAACTTTGTTGATAGGAGAAGAGTCTAGCAGTTTCACCTCTCTTTTCGATGATTCTTCACTTAATGGTCTTTGTTTCTACAAATGAGTGTTTGCAATTGCCCGCAGAGCATATTAGATCCCAATCTTGCTAAACGGGCAGAGCATTATTTCTCAGAGAATAAACGAGTTATGCAAGGTAGATCATCTATGTAGTGGAAATTGTTCATTCCCCTTTCATATCCTTGGCATTAATTAAGGGTCTCTAAATATATATTTTGTTCTGCAATGTATTTTATTCAAGGACTTGAGGCCTGGGCTTCTGGGAACCTGGAGGGTTTTGGAAAGCTTATATCCGCATCCGGTTTGAGTTCTATACAGAATTATGAAAGTGGTATGTTGCGTTGTTCCACTCATGTTCATCAAATATTTATGACACACCGATACACACCCTCACTTCCTAAATTTACAGGGTGCGAGCCACTTATCCAACTGTATCAAATCCTCCTGAAAGCACCTGGGGTACATGGTACTCGATTCAGCGGAGCAGGATTCCGCGGTTGCTGCATCGCATTTGTGGATGCAGATAGAGCAACGGATGCAGCATCATTCGTGAAGGATGAGTATCGTAAGCTGCAACCTGAATTAGCAAGTGAAATAAGTGACGATAGCTCAGTCTTGATATGTGAGGCTGGGGATTGCGCCCGTGTAATATAGACCAAAAGACCTTGACGTCTGAAGCAGATTCAGATTTCATTCATTTCATTCAATTTTCACATATTATTCCTCAGAACAAAAAATTACGATGTATTACTGCCAAACAAGGCCTACTGGACACTAGTAGATATTAAATGATACATCCAAGAAAGATGGTAAATTGAACAATATAATGATGTAAGAATTTCTTCATACAAGATGTTGAAAAACAGTACTGATGTGTCATTATGAGATTTTAGTACAGAGGACACACTAAGCATAGGATAAAACTGTGTTGAATAGACCACCGATTCGGGTCATTCAAAAATAGCAAGAAAAACCATTTATATAGGGATCCCTCCAAGCAGAGCCTATGTTGTACTGGTTAATTTCTAGGCTTCTTTGGAGTTGCAGAAGCTTCAGAATCAGGCCTACGCTTGATGTTCAAGAAGTGCTCCACCTGGAACGAGAAAAGGGGTTAATTAGTGAGATGTTAATCAGCAGAGAGGAAAATTAAGCACTAGTAAATAATTATCGGTTTTGGCACGTGCCATGAGCCAGAAGTTGCTAAAAGGTCCAAATTGTTGAAGGACCAGCAAGTGAGTTAGCGAGTCTTTTTTAAGTGTGGAGCAATATATATAACTGATTACCAACTTAAACCCTTGGACAAGGCAATGAACAAATGAAATTAAAAAATATAAATCCATTATCACGTTGCCTACCTTAGCATCACCAAGCATGGGGGTCAAACTTCCAACAAGGTTTTTCTCTACAGTCGCAAAACCACTTCTGGGATCACTACTTTGCCTGCATATAAAAGCAATAATGTAAATAAGAAGCCTATTCAACTAGACCAGTCACAGCAAATCTAGCTGGTAGTTTCAAAAACTGTTTAAGCAATAAAAGAGAACATAAGTTAGCTTTGATTTTGATTACCGATCTAACTCGTTCTCCCAAAACACTCACGTGTAGTTCAAATGTTTATATTTTTATAATACATACTTCAGAATATGCAAAAGAAGGCTAATATAATATGGCAATTACGAGTAACATACCCTGGTTTAACATTCCCACTTAATACAAGATAAGGTGATTGAAGCTGAGCTTGAGCTTCCCTCATTCTCTCAACTGAATGGGATGGTGTATCTGCATTATTCATCTGCTTTACCTTCATTTCCTCCTGATATTTCCGCATGCGCTTCTCCTTTTTCATTTCCCCAGGTTTTTTACCATGAAACTTGTGTGAAAGCAGACGAAAAGCCTATTTTGGCATTAGCTGTTTCAGAAGAATGATATTAATAAATACCGAAGGTAATGGCATGTCTAATTCGTTTTGAAAGGCTTTCTTTTTTTAAAAGATATGCCACTTTTTATGCAAAGACTTGAGAAACAAGGGACACTGGCAAGATCCTTAATCAGAGTAATCATCAAGTAACTTAAAACTCACTGCACAATTAGTGCATCAATGATGTCTTGCAGTTTTAAAGGCATGTTAACTGCTAACCAAATAATCTCGTTAGCGGGAACCATGTGAATGCATAACTAAGTATGTTGGCCAGCCAAAACCTTAATATCAGTACATCCGGCACATAAATGACATTATGAAATACTATGGTTAAACTACAAACACAATCACAAGTTCTTATAAACGGCTTAATTAACACAATTACTAATCATCACGTTGCCCATCACGTGTTTGCGTGGATAGATAAAACAATATTGGCTGACGCTGACCAACTAGAAATAAAAAAAACAAATGTCAGGCAACACTAATTGATAATAATCCAGAACAACTACACAATCATTTTGCATGAAATATAAATGGTTGAGATGCCGTGCGAATTAAGAACATCACAGAAACATGGTAAAAGAAGAGATTTAACAGACAAGTATAAACAGAGCACTTACAATTCGACCATACTCGTCTGTTCTTTCAATACGTATTTCCTTCTTCCCATCCTCATCATTAATGCCAACGAGCTTGCTCTTTTTCTTATCTATGTTTCTGTCACCCCATTCAATAGTTTCCATAAGTGCTCCTCTATCTTTTAGAAGTCTGAGACTGGAATCATCAGCAGTGGAAGAAGGTAAGAGAGCTAATGCCGGCAAAGTAGATTTTTCTTCATCTTGCTTTTTCAATGCTATTTTTCTCGCCCTTGCTAATGACCTGCGGAGCTCGTCGTCATCATCACTGAACACAAGTGCATCATCTTCTTCAGCCTGTGTAGGTCATATTGACTCTGGTCGGAGTGCTTTAGATGCCTCTTCTGCTTTGGAATATGCTGACTGATAAGCATTTTTTCTCATTTCAGCATCAATCTTATCCTGTTCATCTCTTAGGTTTTGCCTTTTCCCATTATTGCGTGATCCAAGGTCACCAGAACCTAATCCAGCAGATACAGACTCTGCTTCAAGGGTATCTAGGTCGAGCTTCTCCCTTTTCCTCATGGACTTGTTCTTCTTTGGTTTCCCAAATTTCACCATCTCTTCTTGTGTCAAATAATCAGTTGAGATCTTCACATTTGAATTGAGATTTTCCGCCACACTAGTCGAGGAAATCCCCTGGTATTCTTTTCCGAAGCTGTCATTGAATACAAATCATGTCAACCCTAACCTTATTTTATACAGAGGCTACAATTCAACAACAAATAAAGTACCTCTTCCAATTTTCTTTCAGCCTCACCAGTGAAGGGTCCACTTGAATCAAGAGTTACTCCCTGCAACGAGAAGCAGCACATAAGTTATAAAGAAATATACGTAGAAGAACGAAAATGAGGCATAACATATGATTGTGCACCTCATCTGCAACCGGGTCATCATATTGGAGAAGCATTTTCTTCTCGAAACCATCATTGAATCTAAATAAATTGGGTGAAAGAAGAGGTAAGTCATCATCCATAGCATAAAAAAATGTGTGAAATTCTCTGAGAATAAATATTTGGTTATTCTTACTCATCAATGTGATCATAAACATGTTTCTTCTTCGCAGCCTTATAAGCCTCATTTCTCTGCTTTTGCTCTCAGATCTCCACATTTTCAAGCATATCAACCTCTGGTATATACAATGTAACGTCACCTTAGGAAATCTGAGCGCAGAAAATACTCCCTGAGGATGAAGAACGGAGAACTCATCAGTAAAAGTCACAAAAGAAGGATCAAAAGTAAAAATTAGCCTTGATCTTTGAGAGTCAAAACAACAGCCCCGCCTTTAAGTACCTACCTAATCGAACCCATGAAGAATTTTGAACCCACCTAAATCTTCCGAAAACAAGATCGTAGTACAACACATAAAGCTTAGAACAAACACAATTACGAATAAATCTACTCTTTACATCAAAGCTTGGAAAAAATAGGAAGAGGAATCAACATGAAAACGAACAATGCACTTACTTTTGAAAACTGAAATGAGGTCAGGATGAACCGAAACTGAGAAATTGGAAGGAGATCGCTGCAAAAGAGTAGAATTAGAGGGATTGAACAGCACAATAGCCCTCTCTTCATTCTCCGGCACACTCGGAAGCTCTTCAATCTTCACACCACCAGACGAAGTGGAGTTTCCGTGCAAATTCCCAAACTCAGCCAACACAGGAGTCGAAGCAACTTCATCATCCTCAACAATCGGAGGCAATTCAGCATCCTAGGTCACAAAATTCATTTCAATTCCAATTCACCACTATAAAAAACAAAAGACAAAAAAAAAAGGTGGAGAAAAAAGGACTTACAAGGCGACGAATTTTTAATTGTAAGATAGTGATGATGATGGATTTGGTTAACTACTTGTGTTGTTTGAGTGACCCGATCGACTTAGTCGGTTTGGTTGTGTGATCTTGTGCTCATCCAGTTTGCCACCTGATTTGAATTGATCGAGGGTTGTCTCCTTCCAGTGTGTCTAGCTAATTTATATGCATTCAGTTCGGAAATTGAATTGCTGCTGAAGCTGTGTTGGTCTTATTTGGTTTGTGGTTATTAATGGCTGGTGACAAAATTGCTAGATTCTCATGTTTATATGCCTAGATTTTACTCGCTTATGCTCGTTCGCGGGGTTCAAGTGTATCATTATTAACTTTTACATAAATTTTAAGTGGTATTAATCTTTTATCAATATTTACGGGTTGCTTAGTTTGCGAATTCATCCGAGATGAGCGCTCTATCCAAAAGTATATCTATAATTTTGAGCTACAAGAAGTTATTTTAATGATATTATATTATATTGCATCTCAAATTATTGTGAAAGTTCATGCAATCAAACTTCGAATGAATTGCATCAAATATTTTTACTCATGATTCCGCTCAAAGAAAGATATATTTGGTTACTGATTTGATTTGTTATTTGATTGATTTGATTCGATTTGTTGATTCACACCTTGTCTTATGACATGATTCGATTCGTTTATGCGCAATTCGTTGGTGGGGGTTCCGATTGGGCATACTTGGGCAGTTGTGTCTATCGAGTTGTCCATTAGGTGCCTCTGCTTACTATGCCAACACGCGAGGCAGAAGCCACCGAGGTCTTTAGGAGTAGTAGTGTACCACCCATGCACCATGGCAGGGCATTCGTATTCGTTGGCAGACTTGCAATATGTCTGGAGTGTTAAGGGCTTGGATTGGGGTTATAAGGATGACTACACTAACATTATACTTATTCATTATATAGTTCGTTTATTTATTTCTACAGTGATTCATTTACAAACAAAAACTACTTTGTTGATTCGTTTACAAACAAAAGCACTTCGTACTATTTACTTCAAAGTCACTTTAGCACTGAACACTACTGAGATTTTTCTCACACTTATGTTTATTCACTTCTTGTAGATTCAGTCACTTAGGATGCCTCGGAGACCTAGATGTTCAGCAACATAGAGTGGGGTTTACTCGGGATCTTTTTGTACCTATTGGCTTGTAAAACTTGTGTTTTAGCAACTGCTTTTGAAAATAGTTTGTACTGTAAACTTTTTTGAGTATTAGCTTCGCAAAGTTTTAAAATTGTATTTCCATTATCGATTTTAACGTCCTTGTCTTTTGAAATATTACTTTAAAATTTTCGGGACGTTACATATGATCTCTTGCTAATATGTACGTTAATATTGACCATGAATTACTCTTTATATATAATAATTTAATATTTAATTTTAATCATGAATAATTATTAAAATATAATGGTTTAATACATAGTGGAATTATGTTATGAATATTATCAGTTAAAAAATTTATGATATAATTTTGATAAATTTTTATCATGATACTTTTAAAAGTAATTTGTGAACAATATTAATTACGGTTGACCAATAACAGTTATAGTGGAATGCTCATACAATATAGAGGAGTATATGATAGGCTCTTTGTGAACATGTTAGCTAAACTCGAAAAAATATCAAACATGCCTAATGTCCATGTTGGTTTGAAGCGAATGATATTACAAAAATATATTTACTTTCATAAAAATATTAGAACGGTTTATATAAAGGGTAAAAATTCCATATAATCATATAGTTGGAATTGAAAAAAAATATTTATATAAAGAATTTATTCTTAAATAGAGGTTTGTACTAAAATTATATTTTTTATAATAATATAATGTGCATAACTTGAATGTTATATTTATTAATTATATTTTTTATAATAATATAATGTGTATAACTTGAATGTTATATTTATTCAATAAAATTACCAACTACTAACTTGGCAAGTTAAATAAGTTTTTTGTCCAACAAGAAGGTTTAGCCGAACTACTAAGTACACAAAAGCTAAAAGATAGGTTTACCACTTAAAAAATCAAATTACTATCACATACAACTTTAGATAAGTATTTTACATATTAAATTTCATAACGAAAATTATAATATAAATTAATATTGTTGAATATTATGTCATTTATTACTATAGGGACGTACAATTACTTAATGCGGGACCGGAGAAAGTGTTGAAATATGATAATGTGGAGTTTATTCTTATTTATAACTGGTCCTAAGTTGGGACCGAAATTTATTATGCCTATAGAAAGTTTAATCTTTTATAGTGTATTATTTATGGAGTTTTTAATATGTGTGTGTGTGTGTGCAGGGGGTTGGGTATGTATATTACATAATCCAATTTACATCATGACAATACCAATATTTTTCCTTTGTAGACATTTAAAAGTTATCATAAAGAGGTACAATAATCAAATAAAAAAATGGAAAAAAAAGGTATATTTCATTTATAATAATGATCAGACAATGAAGCGCATTAATTAATTAGACGCTTCATCTTCAACTAGTAGGTCAGGGATTCGAGTCGCCTTAGCCGTTTAAAATGAAAAAAAAAAACAATTATCTATACATCCTTTGCATTTGAGGAAATGGGTAATAAGGACATAACATTTATGTTAAGAGTTAAAGAAAATATGTTTGAAAGATAAAAGTGCATACTTATAATTTATAATTTTAATTTAACAGTATAAGTTGGAATTAAATCGAATTAAAATTTGAAAGAATTAAAATTTAAAATAAAAGGGGAAGTCGGAATTAAGATTTAAAAGATTTGGGAAACTTGGAATTGAAATTTAAAAGAAAAAGGGGCACCACAAGAATCCATCCAGTACCCTCCTGCTCAACTTCCAAACCAATGCTAGTAGACCAAAGCACTTATGTGTTAACTTCATCCTGCTAAATTTATTAATTCCTATAGTTGTTTATTTTGTAAATAATTTTACGGATTTTTTTACCATCTAATCACTTGCGAACATACTTTTTACCATTAGACATTCATAAATTTTCGCACAACAAAGAGGTCACTTATGTACAGACTAGTCACATTGATATCAGTATCAGTTATTGGTATCGGTATTACCGGTACCCAGTACCAGTATCATACATGAGGGGTGGAATCCGGTGGTGGGTGGTGGAATCCGATAGTGGGTGGTGGATTCTGATTGTGGTGGTGGAATCCATAGGTGTGGTACTATCGGTACCCAATACCGGACATGTGGTGTGAAATCCAGTGGTGGGTGGTGGAATTCGGTGGTGAGTGGTGGTGGAATCCGGAGGTGTGGTACTATTGATACCCAGTACGCACCGGTACCGGACATGAGGGGTGGAATCCGGTGGTGGGTGGTGGATTTCGGTTGGGGTGGTGGAATTCGGTGTGGTGGTGGAAGATGGTGAAAGTTAGAAGAAGGTGTGATGGAACCGGTGGTAGGTGGTGGCATCCGGTGGTGGGTGCCTGGGTGGAAAATGCAATTTTAGTTTAATTTTTCTTTATCTTTTGTAAATAAATGTAAAATGAATTTTTATAATTTTTAAAATATTTTTTCATAATTTTAAATTATCTTATAATTATAATGCACAATTTATACCGAGAATTAACGCGAATGCGACACATGTCCCGTATTTAAATTCTAAATACAAAAATACGAGTCAAATATGAATCTGGAGGGAAAATAGCACGTCCGGCGGCCACGTCATCAATTCGATCGGAGTTCCTCAATTGGACGGATGGTTGCAGTAGTGTACCCAAATTGACCACTCTCACTTTAGTGTACCTAAAGTGGCAACGTCTCACTCTAGTGTACTAAAAAAATCTCGTAGGTGAAAAGAACTATTTGCAAATAACATTTGCACCCCAAGTTGGGCTCCTTTTATTTCGTATCTCTCCGTTAAAATTTCGTATGGTAATATGAGTACGAAAAAAAGGTCGTATCAAAGGCAAATACTGGCTACAATTTCATACTGGGTTGTAAAAATCCTACATATATAGAGTAAAAAATAAGAAATGTTTTAACATACTGTTTTAACAAAAGATAAAACTATAAAAAGGAGAGAAAAAATTGTTTACCCAAAACATTCACCCGTTGCCCAAATTCTCTGCAAACTGGAAAAGCTTGCAGAGTAGAAGACGCATTTGCATGTTAGTATTTTATTGTATATTCTAGGAATTCAAAAATCTGATCGGTAACACTTCGAATCTCTCTTTAACTAAGTTTCAACCAGGGCCGGCCTTAACCCCAATACCCATGCGGTATGTTCACCCCAAATTAGTATCTGGTAGCGATAGGGAGTTAATAATATGAAAATTTAGTACTATGGTAGTAATAAGGAGTTAAAAATGTGAATAAAAGTATATTATAAACAATTAATACTACGTGATTTTATTTCAAATAATACTTGCAGTGTTATATTTTTAAAGTTATATATTTTGCACCCCCTCTATTCAGAATTCATCTTTCCGAAGATCTGACACGAGTTTTAAGAGAAAAATTAATAAAGTAGGAGAGATGTGATAGAATAGAGAAAAAGTAAATATAGTAGGAGATATATTTTATACATTTACTATTTAATGGATTAGAAGATGAAGTTGTGACGGATCAATATGAAACACGGAAAGATGAAACTAGGACGGAGGGAGTATATTGTTTTATTAGAAACTTATTCAAATTATGTGTAAAGTAATTTGTTGGCTTTAATTTATTCTATAAGTTTTGGTCAATTTTTTAAAATTTTGTATGGAGCATCTAAATCTTTAAACCCACTCTCATTTCTTGTAGTATTTCATAGGTTTAGTATGTGGTAGTAGTATAGAAACTATCGTCTCTGAATCTTTTGTGAAAGTCGATTTCTTCTCAATTTAGATGTGCTCCGTCTTACTGTTTCAAGTGAATTATCTTTGTGGTAAATGAGTTGAATTATCAAGATTGTTTGCTCTAGAAAAGTATGTTATTGAAGACCAATGGTTTCTAATTTTTCTTTTCTTTTCTTTTCTTTTTTGATTTCTTTGGGTGAAATAGCCTGTGTTATTCGGTTGTTTGGTTGTTTGGAGCTAGTATGAAGACAAGGAAGAATTCGTGTCAAAGGAGCCCTGACTCCAACTTATGTGATTATGATCACATCAGTAACTTGCCAGAGTTCCTTATTAGTCACATTTTATCCTGTCTTCCTACAAGTGATGCGGTTCGAACATGTGTCGTGTCAAGAGATTGGGAGAATAAGTGGAACTCTATTTTTAAAGTGGACATTGATGATACACGATCTTGGACTTCCCGAACAAGTAGGAGTCCAGATTTTGTCTATTTTGTGAATAGGGTGATGCTTTACATCCAGAGTTTGACTAGTTTTAATGGCGGTTTGGATGGGAATTTAGATGTCAATTTGGATGGGGGTGGGGAATTTTTGTGTTTGGATGGGAATTTGGACGGGCAGAATTCAAATGGTTGTACTATTCACCCATTTTGCAGCAGTGACCTATTCATCCCAATCAAACTCAAATCAAATCAACACAAACTCAAACA
>JAYMSP010005123.1:0-14452 GCA_036897095.1 Plantago elongata | reverse complement strand
GAGAAAGAAGAGAAAATCGATTCAGTGGGAATCGATTGCAGGAGGAAAGAGATGCGCATGAGCGCTTGAGAGATAGAAAAGGGAGAAAAGAAATAAGGGCAATCAAAATTGCATTGAGGAAAAAGATGAGAGTCAAGACCAATGCTCGTTGGAGATTTACATGGCTCTGATACCATGAAAGAACTATTTTTCCTTGTCTATTCATAGAATTAGAAGGGGTATATATACAAGTATAAGAAGCTATAATCTGAAGACTATCTAATTAGGAAACTAATCTAACTAGAGTTATATAATATAAAAGACTAATATAATTAGAAAACTAATACAATTATATAGTCTAACAGTAATTATTCCCCAACTCTTTTCTAGTTAGATACTTGGATATTTATTTATGTGGCTCTGATGCATAAGTTTGGAATGCAAGAGACTAAACAGGAATAAAGTGCTGTTCTTGAATACTTACAGGTGCCAAAGGGACACATTTGGGTAGAAGGGGATAACACAGGCAACAGTATCGACTCTAGAAAGTTTGGTCCAGTTCCTTTGGGACTTTTATCTTCCCGGATTTTCCTCAAGGTAAGCAAATTTCCAGACCAGTTTCTCTTAGTGGGAAAAACTTCATTGTGACTCGGTTAGTCAATAAGCGACTTCATAAATATTTTGATGTACTAATCTTCATCGCCTCTTTCTACAGGTGTGGCCTGCTAAGGATTTCGGCTGGCTTAGCAATAAGCTGCCGTAGTTTATCATGCAAGTCAAATGGCAATTGGCCAGTGAATAATTTAGCACAGATTATATATTAAGCTTACATCGAATTGCCATAAAATTTATATATTCCTAGGTCATGTGGCTTTGCTACTGTTATTGTCGAAATTATATCACTACATATGCACAACACTTTGTTCCATTTGCTTAATTTGCGGTTAGCATCTCCATTGTGCATGTTTGAAACATGTCAACTTGTATTCGCCAAATTTCCCGTTGGATTCTTGCCCTGAACATAGTTGATTTCATAACTGTGCGATTATTTTACATGAACAGGCTTCCTGTTAAAATTTTGGGACAAGAAATGTGGACAACCACACTGCTTGCTGATTTTTCGAGTAGATTTCAATCATATTAGCACCGCTGCTCCGCAGAACCGGAAAAAAAAAACACAAAAAAACAAGATAATAACTGCTTGTGTAAACGTAAGAACCAGCAACCTGTATGAAAGAGCAACATATTGAGAGAATATAAAGCAACTGTTCTTTTTTATCGTACACACGGGTGGTAAAAAGGGTGGAAGAAACAACATATTACAATATTACCTTACCTCATGGTCAACAGAAACATTTGAGTCTGTTTTTGTATGGTCAAAATATTACATTTGCATTTGATCATAACTGTCTAAATATATAGACATACAGACAAAATGAATTTATGCATGTACCAGTACCGGCAAGACTCTGTTTATGAAATGGCAAACAACCTAACTATGAACTGTGAAACATCATGCAAGCATTTTTACTACCTCTGACCTGGAATGGAAGCTAAACTAGTGCATCTTTCCCTTTGCAAAAGAGCTACACAGCCGTATCAACAGCGATTCGCTCTCTGGGTTTCCTGTAACTCCTGGGATGGATCTGTTGTCGGTTGCTGAAACAAACATGGCTGGATTTCCGTTTTCTCCTTGTTCGAGATCAGCTCGCCATGCATCAATACATCCTGCTTCATTTGGATCCAGCTGGTCTGGCCACTTGCGCTGCTCAAGCAATTCAAGAATTTCACTCACTTCATAAATTAAACCAGCTGCATGCTGGACAGAGGCCTCCTTCTTTTCGATGATACTCCTGTCACATTGCACAATAATGGCGAGTGGCAAATTTGTAAGACAAGCTGCCAGAATGTCTGCTATGATTATGGCCAATCGCGTGAACATCTGCTCATCAGTTTGATCCCCAGCTGACAAAAGAGTTCCACATATCCTGTACATTGAGTTAGCCGCAATAATCTCGGGCGGCCAATCAAGAGGATTTCCCATTGAAGCATATGCGACACTACACTTGAAATCTGTAATTTTCCCTATAGCCAAGCCCGAGAATTTGCATAGTGTGGCCCTGTACGAACAGTCTCCTGTATCCTTTATAGCCATGCCTTGCCACTTGCCATCCAGTTCCAAGGCATCCCATACGATGTCAGCTACTTTAGTGAGAGTTAACAGTTCTGCATTTGTAGCTAACGTTTCCTCTACAAGCTTCACAAGATCGATAGCATCTCTCAACCCATGCAATGGCGATTTCAAGCTACGGATATTGTGGGGAACTGCTTGAACAAGACAAGCTAAGGTAACCAATGGAAGAGACCAGCAATTAGGGGGGTCTTGATAATGTAAGCTTGTGACTTTGTTACTGTCGAAGTCTCTCACACCCTTGAAATTTGAAGACATCCTCAGAAGATCGACAAGTTCTCTGTGCTTGTATTCAATGCCTAGATCTCTTTTGATTTTACTATCAAATCCTCTACAGATATTTTCAATTGTGTCTTTTGGCAACTCAAGCTCACCTTCAAGTAGCAAGATATATTGACTAAGATCTGGAGATTCGAATTCTCTGCAATCACTTGAGGACCTGGTCCTGAAAGGATACGTTAAAAGCTTCACAATGCGGCATATGAACATGAAAATCACAGCTTGTAAGCATACGCTTAATATGAGAACAAGCTTGCTGATTAGAACAATTATAATCTGAATCTTGATGCAGAGATTTAAAACTGTTCTTTGAGACACATGAAGAACTTTTTTCCACCTGTGAGAATGAATTTGTGAAGGTATTCGACTTTCCCTCCAGCCTTCCAACCTCCGGGTCCAGTAAGTTTCCATCTTTAATTCATCTATGAGACTTCTACGGCTTAGTAGTGACCTCCTGATTTTGGCAGCAATGAACCATCTCGATAAAGGAGAAATAATCCCAATTGTAATCCCTATGATCTGGGCGCATATGATATATATGATGGACCATTTATAACTTGAAGAAATATCACCTCTATTCTCAAGAAGATCCATTCTGTAAGCAGCTTCAAGGCAAGTCAAAGCCATCAACAAACACACCAGACTCGGAAAAACACAAATGGCAGATCGCGCAATCACAAACTGCATGCTTCCAGTTTCTGCCATTACCCAGTATTTCTTCAATACCAGTTTCAGTTCATCAAGAGCAACTCTTTTACCCCCCAATCTTTCACTTTTAACCTTTTTATGCATTTCACGGAACTTGAAATCGAGTTCTTGCTTGATTGTGTCAACCACAAGACCCAAAGAACAGAAAGGAATAAGCAAAATAACCAGGAAAATTGTGACCACAACTTGTTCAACCATCAAATTATATCCTACTGTAGCGATTTTGTCTACTTGGTTCTTATGGAGGAAAATATTTACTGCAGTCGTGACGACCAGAACGACTAAAGCAGTTAAATTGGAGATGATTCCACTGTCATCCATAGAACCTACAGATGTCATGAAATTACTTATAGCAATTGACATGAATACAAGAGTAGTCACGCTAGCAAATGCATCGGTATATCCCAACTTTGTATTACTGAAATCCATGGTGAGCTTCAATATCACTGCTAGCATAGACAACGAAAAGGCGTTGAGAGAAAAAAACTTACATGGCAACCAGAATCTTCTATGTCGTATCCCCTTCAGGAGATCACCACAAATTGCAAGAGTGCAGAAAAGGGAAGCCGTGGCAGTATACATACCTATCCATGGCACTGGTTCTTCAAGTATTTCTTGCCGATAATTGGTAACATACAAATCCCTGCAAGACACTTCGTGCATTTCGGGGCTCATAGAATCCCACACATTAAATATATTCACGGCCATGCGGTTTTTTCTTCGTTCATATAAGTTATTTGTACAAAATGAAACACAGATATACAAAAGAGAGTCTTTGTACAACGTAAACTAACAACAATTAATCTCCCAGACAAATGGTGAGACGTTTATAAAATTTGAATGTCAAGAAAGAACATAGCCAACCACTCCATTTCTAGAGCCTAGTGGAAACGTTTCCCAATTATTAACTTCCAGAATGACTTTTCAAAAACTATAGTACGATTTAAGATTAGTTTATAGTTAAACAAATGGTAAAATAAGACTACAAAAATCAAATGGAACCTTGGGATCCTTGATCGCACAGGACGGAGGAACGCTCAAAATGTAAGTTAATTGCCTAATTCACTGGGCGGGCCACAAGAGCTTCAGCAACTTCCACATTATGAATGTTGTCGAAAGTGCAACGTCTCCAGGCCAGAAGGCCCAGAACCATCCCTTCACCGTCCCGTGCTACATTTCCCACACTTGCACCCTGATGATTACGTTTAATCGAAGCATCATAATTTATCTTCATAGTACATGCTTCTGGTGATATCAATTAATTGTTGCTAAAAAATTGATAGATAGTCTGCACTTTCTTTTCTTTTTTTTTTGAATCGGCAAAATATTATTAATATAAACGGGAGCACAATAAATGCTTACACATCAATATTACAAAGGAAAAGAGCCATCCAAATCAGAACAACACCCTACTCTAAAATGTTCATCAAAATTACAAAGGAAATTCCAACAAAAACTAAAGCCAAGCCTCAACACCAAGGTATAACGCAATTAGCTAGATCAAGTAGCTTTATCTTCACCATCCGAGATAAGTGTGCACTTCCTTATAGTTACGGATAGATCTTCGCACAAACTGGACCTATCCTTCTGCGTCATAACATTGATTGTCGTGCATCACTTTGTATCTATATCACCAGATACTCAAACAGGCGGTTTAAAAAACTCGAAATCATCTCTACTAATATTCAGCCGAATTCGAGTTATCCAGTCACTAATATTCACACAATCAGAATATATATAGAATGGAAAGGCAATAAAGATGTTGCCCAGAACAGCCTAGTATGTCTGTATAGATAATCACAATACTTGAAGACATGGAGAAGAGTCTCATCCTCCATTTTACTGTTTTTAATACTGGACATGCAACATTCAGCTCAATGCCCTTCTTCAACAACAACACAAAACGTAACAGCTAAAGAATTATGCACAAGTCTCAAGATCTATAAATCATATTTTATTTGGGAGCTTAAAATTCCACAACCGCTTCCAGTCAATAGCAGCCACAGAACTAGTTGAGCCTGTTTTATTAGTAACAGTGGTCATCTTCACCTAACGAGCCAAAAAATAACCACTACTACTTACTACATAAAGTACGTAAAACATTGACGGAGACCAAAAGATAATTAAGTGCATGCGTGTATTAATTAATAATTAATTTTATGATACTTGCAAACCAACTGCTCAGCTTTCAAACATGGCAAGATGTTCAACAGGATCAATCGGGAGTTTTCACCAATTTATCACATAAGAAGAATTGAAGTTCTACATTCTATTCATTATCTTGTACATCCTAAACTAACTGCTTGTGTACAACACTTAACACTAAGTGTACAACTGTTAATCCCTTAAGTGTAACTGCTAGTTTAGGATGTTGTACAAGGTACTGAACAGAATAACTCCCAATTTAACCTTGATTTTGTGGATGTTTTCGAATCTTTCCTAGTTCAGGGACTATTTTGAACCATGTAATTCTTGTGTTCTTGTTTCGCTTACTTGTTTGTTGATTACTTTATTTTGGTAAGGAAATGAGTCATGCAATATGAAAATTCTGTTGAAAAAAGTTTTCTGACTTTGTTTTGAAATGATAATTGAAAGATCCGCTGAAGGAAGCAAAGTTTCGTTTTTCAATTGAAGTTTCGCTAAAAGTTTCACGCGACAGCAGAAAATAAATTTCGTTTTATGCAAACTGTAAATACAGTAATGATGTAATAATGATACAGTGCAGTAAAGAATGAAAATCATAAATATAGTGGTTCGGTCACAAAAGTGCCTACGTCTACTCCTCAAGCGTTTATTCTTGAGTATTTCACCAAAATCCTTGATATACCACCAGACAACTACCATGTACTTCCCTCTTGCTTCGTCTAAGCTATCCTCACCTAGACCAAGTGACTCGTGCTAAGAAGCAATCCCAAATCCTTTAAAAACCCACAATACAACTTATTCAATGATTATTGCACTGACATAACTCTTATTTTCTATACATAAACTCAATAATATCAATAGAGATATTTGAAGACAACTACATTGATAGAACTCGTTGTATGCACTGTTGTATTACTTCTACCTTCTCCAACCTTGAACTCATTTATAAAGCAAGGGAAGTAACGTTTAGTTTGTTCTGATTTGCTAGAAGAATAACGTACTTCTTCAGACTTTTTCAGATGATTGTTGAGACTTTTTAGGAGATTATTTGAATTGAAACTCTTTTAAATCTCTCTCCTTTATCTCTTAACGTTGACAGTCTTCTTAGGTGTAGATATTCCTATTTTTCTCTTCTCTTTTATCTTAAGGAATTAAGATTTTCCTCAACCAAATTCATGCATTCTTCCGGCGCCAACAAAACATTAAACACAACTACAAAATAGTGAATTGTAAATTATTATTTTTAATAAAGAGCCTCACATCAACTTAAGTCGAAAAAGTTGAGAATGATATGCATCACCACATCGTCTAGTATGTCTTAGCAAGCTAAGCCGAGAGTTAATGGTTGCAACTGCACCCAAAGGGGAGGAGATATCCACTAGCTAGAGTTTATATGTAAGACTCTACTACTAGTAGATGATGTTCCATTTTGAATCCTCATGCTTAACAACCTATGGGGGAGGGATATCATAAATAATCAAGGAGGCAAAAGGAGGACTTTACAAGAAGAGGCCTTCAAGGGCACAAAAAAGATACAAACTACTGAAAGTAGTAAGTAGACTAGATACAAACCCTTCCACAATACTTGCTATAAACTAGAAATAGAATCTTCCAATTCTTCAAGAGAGGCCGACTTGAGTAGTTAAATTCCCAGTAGAGAGGTATGACTGAAACTCCAAACCAGTTGAACCAGCTAGTGGAATTCACATGAGTAGTATAGAACAGACCTAAAACAAGTCAAGAAACCTATCAAACTACAACAGGGCCTGCCCAAGTTCACTTGATGCATACAAAATAGAGTGCTTAACCTACCAATTACAAATATCATAAAAGAACCTAACCAACTAAGGATGTTCCTAACAAAAGATAGTTCTAGCAAAGAGTTAACCAATACAGTCCCATTAGTTACAAAAATACAGCTCCGTCCCATTAGTTACAAAAATACAGCTCCTCCAGAAGAAAGATAGCCAAGTTGTATTAACTATGCTCCTTTCCATAATCCTTCTCAACACTTTGTAAAAGTGCTCTTCAGATCTGATAGTGACAGTGAACTAAAATAGATAAAAACAAGCAAACCACAGGAGCATCAAAGACAGTACTTTTTACATTCCACAAAGTAATTAAAATGTAACAATTTCTCCTAATACCATGATGTAGTACAAATCATAAACATAGTGCAAGCATTTCATAAACAGAGAAATGATAAAGATTAAAACACCACAATCAAACAGTTCTTCTTTCTCCTTTTTTAGAACTTCCTCACTTTTTCTATTTTTTTTATTTCTACCATTTTCTTTTCTTTGTTTCTTTTCTCTTTTATTTTTTCCTGCCAGCTTTTTTCAACCCCAACGGCCTGCCTTTTTCCTCCCTTAACCACTCTAGAATTAACAAGAAATTAGGATTTCAAGAATACACAAAGTTTATGTGAGAGAGTGAGATCAGAAATAAATCATCATATCTTTTTATAGACCATAGAGATACAAGATAAATCAGCAAAGGGTTGTGTACTGATTTATTACACAAAGGAAAATGTTGAGAGTGATACAAAGAAGTGCATGAGTTGAAAGAATTGGCCATGGTATGTAGGCCTTTAGACATAAAACAAAAAAGCTGCCTTTCTATTGTAGGTAGCTTAATTTTAACCCTTAAATGTTGCATATAACAATTCTTAGAAGAAGAGGTTTTTAGAAAAACAGGCAATGGGAGGAAAAGAGGTTTGAAGGAGTAGAGAAAGTTGTCAATACATTTCTTACTTTCACCAAGTTATTCCTACCATAGTCATCCCTCAGTGAGTTAGCCAACGGCCTTTCCTGTGACAAAAAGATACCAAGACTTTGATAGTCCAAGATAAAAATAAGAAAACATAGAGTTCTTATTTTGGATTTCTTAGGTATGGTGTTCCAGTCTGGTCAGAATATAGAGCATTTTTAATTGCTCTACTGCACATAGTCAGGGTAGGGTTCGTGTTCAGTTTTAGCAAAAGAGCTTCATTTGCCAAGGCATCATCTACAGAATTTCCTTCCCTATGGATATGCTCAAAAACAATAGTCTTATCCTTGCAAAGACTAGAAAGCTCATTCAAATGATGCCACCATTTCCATTTAACATCTTGCTTGTTCTTTTTAATGAGCTCTATGACTCCAAGGGAATCACTCTCTATTAAGATGTTACTGAAACCTTTGGAACTAGCTAGTTTCAAACCTACAACAATAGATTTTAGTTTAGCTTAAAGAATGGACAGTTTAGGGAGGCAACATTGAAAAACTTCCAAGAATCTACCATCCGAGTCTCTGATGATGCCTCCCAAAGCAACAATGGAGAGGTTAGAGATTAAAGATGCATCCGTATTGAGTTTCACCCAATTTTGCAAAGGTTTTTTCCAATAATGAGCATCAAGGATTTGATAGGAGTAATTCTGAAAGTAAAATTCCACAATTTAGCAACAAAGTGATCACCTTTCCACTGTTCCCTAAAAAATTGCAAGCTTAAGTGCCCCAACTGAAATACTTCATGTTTTTTAAAATGATAGTTCTAGCATCTATTTTAATGCACTCATGTTTAGCATCATTTATGGATTTCCAGTCAAACCAAGTGATCACAATAGGCAATAAAGCCATGATGTGACCTGCTTTAACAAAATCAGAGGAATTGATCCAACTCAAGTACCTAGCTTTCAGATTATAATTAACATGAATATTAATGCCAAAAGGACCTGAGAACCAATTCCATACTTTAGCCACTTCTTTATTATGCAAAAGAACATGCTCAACAATTTCACAAGAATTGCAATAAATACATCTAGAAGACAGGATCATACCTTTCTTTTGCAGTACATCATCTACTGGTACCCAATCCTTCCAGCATTTCCACCAGAAAATTGAGATGGTGGGAGAAAGAAAAGGAAAGTATCCAAAAAGTAGTGTATATATCAAAAGAGGGCTTTACTATTCTCAGAAGGTTCCTAGCAGAAGCAGTTGAAAACCTACCATCATTGGAATGCTTCCACATTGTCTTGGCTTGTACCTGAGAAACAGGGTACTCCAGGAAATTTTTGGTAGCAACATGAATAGGTAAAGCAACACTCAGTTTATACCAATCTCACACATTATCAACAGTTAGTCAATCAGTTATGGTAGAAATCCAGTCTATAGGGATCAGAGCAACATCGGAAAGGAGCAAAATATGTTGCAAAGGAACAAACCAAGCATCCAGCCAAAAGAAAATTATGTCAGTACCTAACCTCCAACAAATATTATCTTGTGATACATGCAGAGTTCCTACCATTCTTTTCCATATATAAGAATCAACTCTTTTGAAAGAGATAAAGTTTTCACAAGCAGTACTCAGATATTTTTTGTGCATGAAATTAGACCAAAGAGAAAGATTTTCTCTAAATTTAAACCACAGCTTGACAGAAAAATCTTTGCACATATCTAAAATATTAATAACTCCCAAACCATCTTCAGAAATTGGAAAGCATAAATTTGACCACTTGGTCCAATGAATTCTTCTTTTGGTAGTACTAGTACCCCCAGAAAAACCTAGTAAAGATGGAATTAATGTCTTTAACAACATAGAGAGGAGGTTCCAGAACTTGCAGCACATAAACAGGAACAACACTTAGCACACTCTTAATGAGTGTAAGTCAATTGTAAACATGTTTATCATAGAGTAGCATAAATAGAATTGTTCAGATTAATTATAAGACATGTATTATTGTAGATAAATATACTTAGTTCGTAGTTAAAATTGTTTGTTATCATCACATGAAATTCATTAGGGTAACAACCTCCCCCTTGATAATGACAAACAAATCATGATTTAAAATAAGAGAATCATACCTGAGCTCCCCCTTTCCAAAGGAGAGCACTTACCATGAAATACGAACTTTAGAAGCTCCCCCTTAATCTATGCTTCACGTAAAATATTTTCTTGAGAAGTCCAAAATACCAGAGTATATTTATTGTGCAGTAGAAGGCTCATCATAGCGGAAACTCTATTCTTCTCCCCCATTTGTCATCAACAGAATGGCCGGTCTTCATCACTTGAACTATTTTTATCTCGCTGAAAGAATGTACGAAAGGTTCATCTTCCGAACACCTTTCTACGAATGTTTATGTTAACATTTCTAGAACAATGACTAAACCATCACTTTGCATAAACGTTTTTCATTTCGATAAGGTCCATTTTCCTCTTCATAAAGAAGCTCTGGACCTGCAAAAACTCATTACTAATAAAAAAGTCATTAGTGATCGTTAGCACTCAGGTTGTTAAACTTTAAACGAGTGAACCAAGCTCTATATGTCAATTGTAATATGAAAATTCCCTTGAAAAAGGTTTTCTAACTTTGTTTTGAAATGATGATTGAAATATCTGCTGAAAGAAGCAAAGTTTCGTTTAACGTTTCAATTGAAGTTCCGCTCAAAGTTTCACACGGCAGCAGAAAACAATTTCGTTTTATGCAAACTGTAAATACAGTAATGATGCAGTGCAGTAAAGAACGAAAATCAGAGTTATAATGGGTCGGCGACAAAAGTGTCTTCGTCCACTCCTCAAGCGTTTACTCTTGAGTATTCCACCAAGATCCATGATAGACCACTTAATATCCACAAGCACTCAAAGACAACCTTGTCCTTTTGCTCCATCTAAGCTATCCCCACCTAGATCAAGTGACTCGTGCTGAGAATCAATTCCAACTCCTTTAACCACACGCTAACAAGATCTTAGAAACCCACAATACAACTTATTCAAAGATTATGGCACTAACATAACTCTCTCTCTTTTCTATACATAAACTCAATAATATCAATAGAGAAATTTGAAGACAACTACATTTATAGAACTCGTTGTATGCATTGTTGTATTGTTTCTTTCTTCTCCTGACTTGAACTCTTTCATAAAGCAGAGGAATATGAACGTTTGAAGCAACGTTTAGTCTGTTCTGATTTGATGGAAGAATAACGTACTTCTTCAGAATTACTTTTTCCACATACTTGTTGAGACTTTTTAGGAGATTATTTGAATTGAGAATCTTTCAAATATTATTCATTTATCTCTTAACGTTGGCAGTCTTCTTTGGTGTAGATATTCCTATATTTCACCTCTCTTCTATCTTTAGGAATTAAGATTTTCCTCAACCAAATTCATGCATTCTTCCTGCACCAACAAAATAATAAACACACCTACAAAATAGTCAATTGTAAACATGTTTAACATAGAGTAGCATAAATAAAATTGTTCAAATTAATTATAAGATATGTATTATTATAGATAAAAATACTTAGTCCGTACTTAAAATTGTTTGTTATAATCACATGACATTCATTAGGGTTAACTAGTCATTTTCTAAATTAGAAAAAACCACAAAGTGTCACGAGAGACGGTCTCTATTTAGAGATGACTAATGTCATCAAAAACTATTCATATTATTAATTAAAACGTCTATGTTGTTAATAGAATAAGTATTGTTATAATATGAAAAAACTCATATTTATAATATGGGTGTTTTGATTAATTCGTCTCTAAATAAATTATTTGTAGACCATCTCTTAGGAGACTTGTGCTCAATTATTTATACACTGTGATTTGGAAACTTACTCTTAACTAATATCATCCTCAAATAAATTATAAATACCGACTTTTTGAAGATTTACTATATACCGTGTATTGTTAAGAACTGGGATCGATCATAAACCGGTAATTACAGGATAAACTCGACACAAGTTGCAGAGTCACTCTCAACGACCAACACAAGCACTTGAATAATCGTCCAAGAATATTTATGCATACTAGTATTTCTGGATGGCTGGAATATTCTTCAAAATATTCAAGCAATGCATGCTCTCGTCTTCTTTCCAGAACATGGCAAACAACCTCAACTATGAACTGCGAAACATCATGGCAAACATCATGCAAGCATTTTTAGTTTTTACTACCTCTGACCTGGAATGGAAGCTGAACTATGGCTTCTTTCCATTTGCAAACGAGTTAAACAGCTGTATCAAAAGCGATTCGCCCTTTGAGTTTCCTGTAACACACCATTTAAGTGCATCAGTGATCAGTTCGTCTACAGAAATATGATGGTCTCAAGCACATTACAAAGCAAAATTACTCGGGGAGCGTTTTTATTGTAATATTTGTGTGGACTGCACAGTGACCTATTTCTATTCTGGTTGATACATAATATACATATATATTGGCCTGGATTGTGACGAACTTATTGGATTATTAATATAAATGACTAAATTCCAGACATGATCTCTACAAGTTTGAACTTTTAGATAATATGGAATTCTATCAGAACTTTGTATACATAAACATAAAAACTTGTGGAAGATGATACGGATGCAGCCAAAAGAAGCTTATAACTCTGCGGTTTAAGAAAATCAGCGACATACATACTAATCCATTTAGTTTTTCCATTTTTCAATAATCAACAACTGAAAGGTCTCCTTACACTTCACAAAATAACAAAAGAACTTTTATTCATGAGGAATAGAAAATTACAATACAAATATACAAAAGGTCTAATGCCTTCATACTAGGCCTAGATAGCTAGATGCTTAATGAAGTTCTTAATAAAAGATTTACAATTCTAGTTACCAAATTCAAACAGATCTGTTGTCAGTTGCTGAAACAAACATGGCTAGATTTCCGTTCTCTCCCTGATTGAGATCAGCTCTCCATGCATCAATATATCCTGCTTCCTTGGGATCCAGCTGGTCTGGCCACTTGCGCAGCTCAAGCAATTCAAGAATTTCACTCAATTCATAAATTAAACCAGCTGCATGCTGGACAGAGGCCGCCTTCTTTTCAATGATACTCCTGTCACATTGAACAATAATGGCGAGTGGCAAATTTGTAAGACAAGCTGCCAGAATGTCTGCTATGATTATGGCCAATCGCGTGAACATCTGCTCATCAGTTTGATCCCCAGCTGACAAAAGAGTTCCACATATCCTGTACATTGAGTTAGCAGCAATAATCTCGGGCGGCCAATCAAGAGGATTTCCCATTGAAGCATATGCGGCACTACACTTGAAATCTGTAATTTTCCCTATAGCGAAACCCGAGAACTTGCATAGTGTGGCCCTGTACGAACAGTCCACTGTATCCTTAATAGCCATGCCTTGCCACTTGCCATCCAGTTCCAAGGCATCCCATACGATGTCAGCTGCTTTAGTGAGAGTTAACAGTTCTGCCTTTGTAGCTAACGTTTCCTCTACAAGCTTCACAAGATCGATAGCATCCCTCAACCCATGCAATGGCGATTTCAAGCTACGAATATTGTGGGGAACTGCTTGAACAAGACATGCTAAAGTAACCAATGGAAGAGACCAGCAATTAGGAGGTTCTTGATAATGTAAGCTTGTGACATTGTTACTGTCGAAGTCTCTCACACCATTAAAATTTGCAGACATCCTCAGAAGATCAACAAGTTCTCTGTGCTTGTATTCAATGCCTAGATTTCTTTTGACTTTACTATCAAATCCTTTACAGATATTTTCAATTGTGTCGTTTGGCAACTCAAGCTCACCTTCAAGTAGCAAGACATATTGACTAAATTCTGGAGATTCGAATGCTCTCCAATCATTTGAGGACCTGGACCTGAAAGGATACGTTAACAGCTTAATGTGGCGTATGAACATGAAAATCACAGCTTGTAAGCATACGCTTAATATGAGAACAAGCTTGCTGGCTAGAACAATTATAATCTGAATCTTGATGCAGAGATTTAAAACTGTTCTTTGAGACACATGAAGAACTATTTTCCACCTGTGCGAATGTATTTGTGAAGGTATTCGACTTTCCCTCCAGCCTTCCAACCTCCGGGTCCAGTAAGTTTCCATCTTTAATTCATCACTGAGACTTCGACGGCTTAGTTGTGTCCTCCTGATTTTTGCAGCAATGAACCATCTCGATAAAGGAGATATAATACCAATTGCAATCCCTATGATCTGGGCGCATATGATATATATGATGGACCATTTATAACTTGAATAAATATCATCTCTATTCTCAAAAAGATCCATTCTGTAAGAAGCTTCAGGGAAAGTCAAAGCCATCAACAAACACACCAGACTCGGAATAACACAAATGGCAGATCGTGCAATCACAAACTGCATACTTCCAGTTTCTGCCATTACCCAG
>JAYMSP010005122.1:0-14453 GCA_036897095.1 Plantago elongata | reverse complement strand
TATATATATATATATATATATATATATATGTTTGAAACAATATAATAAGTATCAAAGTGGGACATGAAAGTGACACTTCACTTATAAAATTGCCATTTCAATTGTAAAAGTTTCATTTACTTTCACAAATTGTTTAACGCTTCTACTCTAATTCTCTAACAACTGTCTACTAATAAATGATATTCTCATGTTAAAATGTCAATTGATTTGTTAAAGTGTCATTTCATTTTTGTAATTTTTTTAGTACTTCTTCTCTATTTTCTAGCAAAATACTACTAAGAAACGATATTTCAATATTTCTTCGCTCACAAACACACGCCACACCACAACACCTCACCCATCTCAGTTGTTGTTTCCGCATGAACTGTTATGTGTGTTTGGATCAGACTCCGGCTCACATGCACCTTATTACGATTATATAACGTTGGGTGTGTTTACGACTCGATTAGATTACTCAATTTCACAACCTCGACTGCAATGAGAATCGTCCAATTCACTTTGTTCACTATTTGGCTGGGGTGCAGGTTGCCTCAATACTAGGTCTCACTATTTTAGAAATTAGTCGCTATAAGCACAGACAACTGGGTCTATTTTTACATCAATCGTTTCAAAATGCATCTTCTATGTGCTTTAACCTCTTACTTCCACAAATTGTTTAATGCCCCTTCTCTAATTCTCTAACAACCGTCTACTAATAAATGATATTCTCATCTTAAAGTGTCATTCGACTTATTAAAGTGTCATTTCATTTGTGCAATTTGTTTAGTGCTTCTTCTCTATTTTATAGCAATATACTACTAAAAAACGATATTTCAATATTTCTCCGCTCATAAACTCACGCCACACGCAATACTCTTTCACCAATCTCAGTTGTTGTTTTCGCATGAACTATTATGTGTGTTTGGATCAAACTCTGGCTCACATGCACCTTATTACGATTATATAACTTTGGGTGTGTTTACGACTCGATTAGATTACTCAATTTCACAACACCGACCGTAATGAGAATCGTCCAATTCAGTTTGTTAACTATTTGGCTACAGTGTAGATTGCTTCAATGTTATATCTTGCTATTTTAGAAGTCAGTCGCTATAAGCACAAATTATTGTGTCTATTTTCCATCAATCGTTTCAAAAGACATCTTCTATGTGCTTTAACATTTCCCTTAAATCGATAAGTAAATGCTACATGCATTGCTTTATTAAAACTATAAATACATTTATATTTCTCGTCTAGATTTACTATGTTAAATTGCCAATTCTAGGTTACATTACAGTGTCCGCTGCTAATTTGCTATTATTTGATATATTTGAAATATCGTTAACATGTTATATGTTTTTCAATTGTATATCTTAAGCACTATTTTAAGGTTCTACACTAGACAAGTATCAAATTCAAAATAATATTTAAATAAAATTGATGCATAGAGTTTATATATGAAGTTAGACATGTAATATATGATTTATTTATAAAATTGATGGACACCAACGTAGTGTATCATATCTACTATATATATATTGTTAAAGTATGGACTCAATGAGGAGAAACTTAATCAAGACGGGCAAAGCCAAATCTTATGTCATCCTCGAATATTCCAGATGGTGAGAGCAATGCAAAAGAATCATGTAAGACCGTCCACTATCGCGATCAACAAAATTGGTTGTAAAGATTTGCTCGCTTTGCAACCGCGATTTGCGACTATTTTTCTTCATTGTGGTGATGGTAGCGACTGTGGTCGTGAGCAATTTTTATTTCTTTTAATTTTTATTTATAGTTATAGTAATACGAATATTAAAAAATTGGAGTGAAAATTGATGTCTTTTCATTAAATACGAGTAGAATAGTGAAACAATACAAAATACAAACGTATAAAAATGAGGGATGAAATTTAAGATATGAGAAAATATATCTTCACTGGTCTTGTTTTGTAGATCTCGAGAAAATATAAATGACAATATAATTTTTATATTTTTTAAATAATGAAATAATAAATAAATTTAAAAATAAAATAAAAGGAGGTGGGCCCCACATGGGACCAACAAAAAAGAGGTAACTCAATCGGTTACGGAACAATTGATTGAGTTACTCAACGATCAGGCCGCACCACAGTGCGAAGTGGAATTGGTCGCGACTAGTTCTCATGGCTAGTGTGCAGTAGGACTGAGTAGAAAGAAGACCGGACTGAAATACCGGATTGAAAAATCGAGCCTTGAGCTGGCTCCAGACCGATTAAGTCCGGTCCTCAATCCTCATTTTTTCTCATTCTCTGTCTTTGGTTCGATTCGGGTCAAATACCAAAAAACTGCATGTGGACTGACCATGGTCGAGTTTTTGTAATAAACATGTAATAATATACCCCTTTCCAGTTTCCCCACTCTCCAAACCCCTAAACATTAGCCGTTTCCATCTTCAATCTCCATTCTCCAATCTTCTCCTTCATGTCATCGGCCACCTGAACACCTCCGGCCTCCGTCCAATATGCCATCCCCGTCCTCCAGCTTCCGATTACGACTACGAAGACTTTCACCTATCTCTGGATGCGGTTGTTTCCACCGCCTGAGCTAGTGGAGAGCCGACACCGACGAGAGTCACAATCACCTGCTGCGAGGATCGGGAAGCGTGCAATTACACAAGGAGAGATGGAGTACTCGGAGGCGAGGTGGTGATGGGGCCGAAATGGAAGAATTTGGTGAGGAAATTGGGGAAAGTGTGGAATGGGAAGAAGGAAACGTGATAGATTATGGTCTTCTTATATTCTTTCTCCGTCCAATTCTGTTCTTTCTCCAATCTTCTTCAAGGTGGAAGAATTATGTAATATTTTGATTTTTTAACTTTTTTAATTTTGCCGGGCCTAGTCCGGTCCTGGACCGAACTAATTTAAATCCGGGCCTCAAAATGGAAAAATGCCCGAACTTTGGTCCGGACCTGAAACGTTGCTCACCCAGTGTGCAGTCTAACACTGAAGTCTGAAAATCTCCCTTAGTTATCACAAGTTTAACATGAAATTCTACTGCGAGTTGGATCTCATCATGCTGCAAAAGCCTCTGAAGTTTTAACCTGAAGTTTCATTGTCGGTTGGATCACACATCATGGTGCACGAGCCTTCAACATTGCTGACTCCCCTCAATTTGTAATTATGTCTTAAAGAATGCACTAACAACGTTGCATATTAGGTTATGTTCGATATTTGATATGCGAAATTTGGTTAATAATATCGGTGTAACTATTTCATATCGAGTCTTATATATACACTTTTAAAAGTTCGTTAATGAATATATAAAAGTAATTTGTTACAAAGACTACTTAAAAATAAAACGCTACCCCTTGCATGCTAGGCCATAGTATCAACATTTTATAGACTTTGTTTTCTTTAATTGAAATGTATAAAACTGAACTGATTTGAAATAATGTATAAATTGTAATTAAACATAATAAAATGATGGTAACTTGTAAGTAGAAGACAGAGGCTTGATGCAATAAAGTAATTTATGTTAGGGCATGGAAATTCCCGTGGATGTATATGGACATAACATGTGAGTCATCACAACAACATATCACGATACAAAATGAATCGTTCATTACACTATTACACTAGTCCTAATAAATGGTGATGATACAAATAATGCCAACAAAGTGTCAGATTAGTCAAAAAATATATAGTAGGTGCTTGTCTCATCTGTCGATTAAATGCAATGACACCCGTGACTTTAGTCAACGCACTGTCCTACCAATTTCCAATAACACAATCACATAAATAAAGAGTACTTATTTGACCCGCTTTTCCCAATTTGTGCTTTAACCAGGCAAAAGACAATGACATCCCTATCCATTTGAGTAAGGATCAAATCGAGATTCTGGCAAAAGCGCGTTTCAATTTAACCAGGCAAAAGACAATGACATCCCTATCCATTTGAGTAAGGATCAAATCGAGACTCTGGCAAAAGCGCATTTCAATTTCATATTTAAAATCGGGCTACGGAGACAGAGACACAAGATTTTAACACCGTGGACGAAACTAAATATATTTGGAGATTTCAAGAGCTTGGAGGTTGAAATTTAAAATTGTTAAAAATATTATCCATATAAAAAAAATTCGAAATTAGTAATTATTAATTTCTCACAAAATATTGGCACACAACTATAATCTATATATGGAGTCTTATAATCCACTATCAACTTCATGAAGGCTAAAATCCAACTGCTACATTATCATCTATGACTATGACTCCAAGAAAAATCAATTATACAGTTAACTAGTATTAATCCGTAACGATATTATGGTATAATTTATTTTTAATAATAATAAAAAATAAATTAATCAAAAGAATAAGGTAGTCATTATATAAACAACGTTGGTTATGGGTCGGTTTGCAGTCCTTCATCCAACATTATATCATTACATATGAATAATTTCTATAACAATTATATCCTTTACAAACGGAACCAGAATAAAATATAAAAGCGTACAACAAAATCAATAGGTTTGTTCCCATAACTATGTGGTGGTATGTGGTGACCCCATCACAAAGAAAAAATAAAATATTATAAAAATATAGTTTTAAATGTTACGGTTGTTTACCAACCCTGCGGTGGTATGTGTCACCCCACTAAATACACAAAATAATGATTCTACATACATAATTTCACATGCTACTGCTAATTTTTTTCACAACCATGTCGCTCGGGCCGTTAGGGATGAAGAAAGTAGAGAGTTTTTCCACTTATAGAGTATCTACCGTACACCACTAGGGTCGCCCCACAATGGAGTTCAAGAAAGTACGGAGAAGACCGACGACTGTTCTCTCCTATAGAGTATATGCTGACCCCCCCCCCCCCCCCGGAGATCACAAAGTATAGAGAAGATCGAAGAAAGTTTCCTCGCTTAGAGAGTATCTGACATATCCCACATTCCAGCCCGTCAAATAAAGTACAGAGAAGATCGAAGACAGATTTCTTCCTAGAGGTTATCAGTTGATTCCCACCATCACTCTCCCTCCCTCCACGCATCAGACTCGTTATAGAGATCAAGCAAGAAGAGAGAAGATCCAAGAGAATTTTCTCGCATAGAGAGTGTATGTATGACCCCACCTCACGGCCCGTCTTGGAGATCAAGAACGTACATAGAATATCGAAGACAGTTCTAGTTTGTATTCAAATGACCCCCCCCCCCCCCCCCCGGTCTGTTGAGGTAAAAGCCCCAACCCTCGGATGTTACTAAAAACAACTAACTCTTCAAATCTTGGAAGTCCTCCGATGATGCGAACTCCAATCCTTGCACTCGAAGCTATAGATCCGGACCTACACATAAGATTGGAGGGGGGGTGGGGGATTAGAACCTTTAGATCTGGCTTATAGTAGAGTAAGTGAGCATGCTTGAGTTTACCTTGAGAGGTACTCCCTATTTATAGAGATTAATTTCCTTCTTTGGTTAGACTTATTGGATTGTACCAAGTGTTGGCCAATAGAGCTTAATTAAGCCCGTGGATCATATGATTGTCATAACCCATATAGCTTTTTGGGCCTCAGGGCTAGATTAGTCATTTTGTAGGATTTGAGGGCACCGTAGTTTTCCTGTTTGTAGAGGCATCCGAAGTCAGGGTTTCGGACCAAAGTGTCCGGAACAGGTTGTGCCCTCCGCTACTGAAGTGTTATGATTTGCCAAACTCGATTCTCTTTAGGTTCGGATGTATGCATATGTGATGGCGGTTCAAACCTTGTTATCCTTGGATGTAACGTTTTGGTTTGGGCATCCTTATCACGGTATTCACCGTACGTTCTGGCAAAGCTTGACCTCGGATGGTCGGAGCCTCGGATCCGTGGAGCTTTGTCCTTGTAATACCGTGATGTCTTAGAATTTACCCTTGGGACGTCCGAATGACGGATTTGACATATTTCCGTATCAACATGTCCCCTTAGTTTCCAAGTATCTTAGTAAAAGATAGTTGGGAACTATAAAATGGAGAAGTTTTTGTTCAATCCGTTCCATGAGAAAAAGAAATCTGTGTCTAATCGTCCTTGCAGTCCTTTTGAGAGTATCTCTCTCCCCCTCCTTTTTCTTACAATCCGAGGTAAAAGATATATCGGATTGTAATTTTGAGAAATGAGTATTTGTATTTGAAAGATACCTCTCGAACGTCCGAACCCTAAAACATCCGATAGGATGTGTCCATCATCCGAATGTTGAGACATCCGGAGTGACTGCTTATATGGTGTGCCCTTGCCCGAAGCGACGCTTGGGTGAACAATTGTGTCTTTTCATCTTCTGAGTTGCCTCGTGATCGTTGGATCAAACAGATCAACGGTGGATATGAAGGGGCGGGAAGCAATGAATGCTTGTGCTGCCCAAATTTTCCTCCTATAAATAGGGACTATCATTTTCATATTTACCACAACCGATCGAAGTTTTTAACCCATCCGAAGTGAAGAGAAGGTTACGCAAGGTAAGTTTCGCTTCTCTTGTGGTTCTGATTTCGTGTCCTCTAGTCTTAGAATCTGTTGTATCTTGCTTCGATTATTGTCTATGCATAATGTCGAAGAGTCAATCCGGTCCTTCGCGCTGGGCACACTATCAGGACGAGTATGCCACTCGTTGTTCCGTGCCTCTTCTAGCCCCTAATCCGGACCCTGCTCTGGTGGAGGCCCCCATTTTAGATATGGTTCCCTTTGAAGCTCCAGCTCTGGATCCTCGGCCATCCGAGGCTCGTAGGAATAACCATCCGTTCGAGGCTCCTATCTTTCCTGGGTATTAGGGATGGCGAGACTTAATGAACTGTGATTGAGGGGTCTGACATTCACCTTCCTATCCGGGTGAAGGGACTTCCACGGACCCGATCGACCTTGATCCGAATTTGAGCGAGCTGTTGTGCCCGAAGAGGGACTTGTGGGAGTTAAAGGAGCTTGGTCGCCGGATCACTCACTCGCACACCGCGGCTCGGAAGAAGCGCAAGAAGGAGGTCCGGAGGCGATGGCTTGCGCGAATGAGAGTGGTGGCGGGGGTAGGTCCGAATGCCTACGTGGAGACCGACGAATCCAACACAAATGATGTGGATTGGTGAAGGCGAGGTATTCCCCGTAAACTTTTGTATTTTTCCAAAAGTTTTATTACTTCGGACAATATCTTTCTCCATCCTTTTTGGTTTCTGAACGACTTATCCTGATAGTAATATCTGGACTGAAATGTATACATCGCTTTTTGCTTATTCTCGTGCATCCGTACCTTCCTCTATATCTTGCATTGTGAACTTCGTAGTTAACATCCGAAGAAAATAATCATCCATGAACTGTGAACTTCGTAAATATAAGTCAATTGGCTAAATTGGTATATCCAAAGATATTATCATCCGAAGGTCTATGATATCCGAGGGGAATACCAAACATCGTTAAGTGCATTAGTGTCCATTAAACCTTTTCAGATTCACCAAATGATCTGATCCGTTGGATCAGAGATAGCGGGTGGTTAGATAGTGGCCACGATCGCGCGGGGGGTTGGATTTCTGAAATTGTCCCCTCCTATAAATAGGGGTGCCGTAAACGTCAGTTTCATCACATTTCTAGAGAGTGAATTTTTCTGCAAAAAATAGCATCCGAAACAGAGTAGTCGAGTGATCCGAAGTAGAGTGGTAGAGTAGTCCGAGGCGAAAGCTGCCTTCGATCCAATTTTCCGATAGAAACAAGTAAGTATCTGAATCCTTCTTTGTTTTCGGAATATTTTACTTCGTTTTCGTCTATGTAGTGCTTCGTATGTACTGTCTTTAATTATGCATGATACAGTTGTTTCTTTTATCCGGAGGTGCCGAGAAACTTGAATACGCGTAGACGATTATGCTAATCCGGATAATTTTGACCACGCTCACTAACTCCTAACTGAAATTAGGGCTAGGGGGATCTTAGATTAGGATCCAATGAGAAGCGCTTTGTACCAATTCGATCTTAAACTGCTCGGCTAGGTTAACCCGAACCTTTTAGACTAAACCCTTTCCTTCCTTTATTAGGATGTTCGATAGTGATAGCCAGACCGTTCAAGAAGGTTAGAGTTATGGATCTGAACCTGAGTCTAGCTCGGATTCAGGGTCGTATTCCATAACTTCGGAGGAGCAGGCTGACGTATAGCCGCCGAGGAAGTTGCAGAAGAACTGAGTCAAGGGCCTGAACAAGTGGAAGGCGGGGCTAACTCGGAGACAAGTAGTTCCTCTTATCGTCTTATGTGACTCTTTAGAAACCAAACAGACAACTTGTGTGACTCTCAAGGCTTACGTGCATAGAATTGAACTGATTCGATCAAACGATTCATCCCCTTAACCATTACTGACCAAAGAAGCATCCCAAGGAATTTTTTTGTAACAGCTAAAGGGTGACTCAAACCTCTGACTTATTGGTTGGAGGTGAAGCGTCTTACCAATTGAGCTGCGCTTTTGTTGTCTCATCCCAAGGACAATTAAAACAACCGAGTCTAAATGACACCTTTTAGAGATCAAATTATACTAATAAATAAGGAATCAATCACCTTAGTGGCAAAATCTTCAACTTAATGGACCAAAAGATTACTTACATTAGTGATATGTTACACAAATACACGTGATATGCATGTTACTATGTTACGTAATCTTTTTTTTTTTTCACTTTATAAAAGATCATGTTTCAGTACTTATAGTCAACTACACCAATGTTCCATCCTTGTCCATCCTCTAAACCATGAAGTAGTAATGTCACAAATTTTCTATTGACAGTATACGACAATGTATCCACAAGTAATAACGTACCATACAAAGTAAGAAATTCTCAAATACCTAGCATCATTATCGTAATTTCTCCCAATCCAAGACACCATCTCATAGTTCAACTGTAACTGATTGATCTCGATAAAAGTTCAGATCCGATAGAAAAGAATTGAACAACAATCCTAGTTCTGCATAAATAAAATATTTTAATTAAGCAGTTGGTTCTCCGCCAGATGAGTAAAGAGCTCGATCTCTAGATCGATGCATGAATAAGCCAGCAAGATCTTGGAATCTGGACAATGAATATGTAAATTTGGAAAATCTAAAGTATAAGGCTATAATGAGTGGAAAATTGAAGATAGATACATATATTCATTGCTTGTGTGGTTCACAGGCTCGAAAATTTCATCGAAGGATAGAATCTAGTGTATTGAAAAATGTCGTCGGTGTGAAATAAAAGCATTTAAAGACAGGACACTGAAGAGATGCGAGAAAACCGAATGTCCACGTGCCAAGTTCTGGGTTAATTATTACTACTTTTAATTTTGATAAAGCAAAATAAATATAAAGGTGAATTTCATTTAATACTCTGCTTGGATGATCTAATTACATTTTGGTCCCTATTAGTTCTACAATAACATATAGGCCCATTTTCCACATATGTCCTTATTTTGTCAATTTGAGAAGGTATCCCTTATTCCTTCATAACTCAACTTAAATTATTTATTTTTTATTTTTTTTGTTGAGTACCTTATTTATTGGTTAATACCATGAACTAAAAAAATATAGGGGCCTTTTATAATTTTCACAATATAATTATAATCTTCATAATATAAGTAGTTTTTGTACTTAATTGTAAAATCCGAAATAATTTTCCGACCAATGAAAATTTGATTGAAATTGAAAAAAAAAGAAAATTGGGGGAAGAACAATAGCGCTCCACCAGAGATGGCTGGGGGTTTGTAAACAACTTTGATGGAGATGTGTACAACTCCATTTAGAGTCGTTTTAACAACTCCAATGAAGAATTTAAGTTTTCCACAACTTCATATGGAGAATTTTCCATTGGAGTTGTAAATTACAACTACAATCGGAGCCAAAATAACCCTGGTGGAGAAACTCCACACCGGAGCAACTTCAGCCACCAAAGTTGTGCAAACATGAGTTCATTGGGGTTGTTCACATAGCTCTGGCCACTTTCCAATTTTTACCTTTTTCTGAAATTCTAACAAAATTTTATTTTTGTTTTGAATATTTTATTTATTGTTAGTTTGTTCGATAAGGATATGCTACATGCATTTATGAAAATCATAAATATATTTCTATTTTTGATTTATATCTTCTATGTTAAATTGCCACTTCTAGGTCAAATTACAAATTTCTAGTACTAATTTGCTATTATTTGATGTATTTGCAATATCGTTACTAAAATTGTTATCAATATTTTAATTTTGTTTTTGTTCTTGTTTTTCAATTGAATTTTTAAGCACTATTTCAGGACTCTACACTGAGCTTAATCTCAAAATTTAAATTAAACAAAATTGATGTATAGAGTTTAGGTAGGCCACGTCAAATAGAATCAAACACGTAGTAAATTAATTAATTTATAATTAATTTATAAAATTTACCGGCAGAACGTTTAGCATGGCGTATCATTTCTAGTATTTAATAAATGCTCATTTTATAAAATGTTATTATTTTATTTTATTTATTAAATTTATATTTTATTTTAGTGAATAAAATAATTTATTTAATCAATAATAATATTATAGATTGTTATTTATGAATTTGTCTTATCATGAATAATTCAAATATATTCTAAAATATCTTTGATTATTTTGTTGATAAAATTATATGATATTCAATAAATACTTTATATAATGTCAACATATAATATATACATTACTTGTTGAAAATAAATTAATTTCATGAAATTTCATGTATGATTTAATTAATTTCATAAATTCTCTATTTTTACAATTTCATTATTTCATTTTATCTTGTTTAATAAATTTATTTTTTTTATTTTATTTATAAAATAATCTATTTGATTAATAATAGTATTCAAGATTGGTATTCATGGATTCGTCTTGTTAAGACGAATTCAAATATATGTTCATAATATTTTTCGGATATTTATAAATATAGTTATATTTCATTTATTAAACTTTATCTATGTAGTGGTATCAAATATAAACTAACTAAACATTGAGAAAGAAAATGCCAACTCACTAAAGAATGAAGAAAGAAACGGCATTAAAAACAATTCCTTAAATAAAATGAACACAATAATGGAAGGATTTGGAATATTTATTTTATTGGTGCTAATTCCACAAAATTTGTTGGAAGGCTTTGGAATATTTATCTTATTGGTGCCAATTCTACAAAATTTCTTGAGATTGAGAATGATTGTGGGTGTAGATTGTCCATCAACTTTAAATAATATATAGATATAGATGATATATAATTTTTGAAACGGCTAAAGGGTGACTGGAACCCCCGACCTATAGATTGGAGGTGAAGCGTCTAACCAGTTGCACTTCGTTGTCAATATATAGATGGCATTTATTTTTATTAACTTATCTTTTGATTTATTTTTATTTATATTACACTTTAAAACAATCAGACAAATTTAAAAATATCCAATCCGATATTTTCTGATTACACATTCGACATAATAATTTAATAAAAGTAACCTACGCATTTATAACTTTGTAAAATAAACTTCTATTTCCAACTTAATTATATAACTGAACCATCCGTTACAACTTTAATAAAAATCACAATTTCAACTTAATCGACCCTTTTTAATTTCACTTTGAGATTTATTTTTACCTTCCATAATTTTGAGGTTATTTTCAACTTTGATATATGTTCATATGCTCTTGTGAACATTATTAATAACTTAGGATCCTCTTTTATTAGTAGTGTCTCAAGCTTCACCGTTGCCAACGTGTTGAACATTCCAACGCAATGATTCACGCAAAAGATTTGCAAGGTGGATTAATTTATGGTTGCACTACTTCTATGAATCATACTTATTGGAATGAGGTAATACAATTAACCATGAGGTAAGTAATTACTGATGCGCATTTCATATTTTCCATTATAGTTACTACTTAAACGGTACTTTAGAAATATCAGAACCTTTGAGAAATAAGCAACATATATACTATTATAATTTATAATTTATAAACATAATCTAATTAGTCATAAAAGTTAGGGATCCCTAAAAGTTATTGTCTAGATCACTATAAATGATTGCATAAATTCAGTCATATATATGATCATATCTCAAGAACAAGTACAAAAGACACCCTTATTCTAGCGAGGTAATTGGCACTGCAAAATTTATGTACTGCATGCCCCAAAAAAAACAAGTATGAATTACATGAATATGATTGTACATATGCATGATATTATAGGCCAATATTACCATACACCCAAAAAAACATGACTTTTATCATGAAAAAACCTAAGTATGGCTTAATTAAGGCTTTTGGTGTTGTGTGTAAATGTAGTCTAAATGTGCTTCAGCGACAATTCTTCTCCTGTGACATTCTTCATCTTTATCTCCACATTTTTCCAACCCCATCAGCTGTACAGAACAACACATAAAACTGATTAGTTGATCAGCGTAAAATTAAGTTACTACTAGCTAGCTAGTAAAGTTCACAGTCAATAAGAAAGTGATTTTCTTACATTGGAAACATCATCTTCCTGCAAGGTGTTTACTAGTGGTGTTTCACTTTCACCTGCAAATAGGAAATTAGAAAAGTAAAGATTGATGAGCAAATATAAATTTAAGTAGCACACACACGTGGTTTGATTAGTTGATCAAGAGTTGAAGCTAGTACCTTGATGTGAAGGAAGAAGGCGAGCATATGCGTGAGCAATTGTAGATAGAAAAAGCAGCAGAGAAATAACAAGTGCTGTTTTTGAAGATTGATTCATTGTTTTGTGTCTTTGGTAGAGAGATAAGGGAAATAAATTCTCTTTGCAGAGATGAAGAGTCAATGGGTGTGAGTGTTGTGTTGTTACATAGATAAGTGCCCATAGGGTCCATATTTATACTGAGAAGTTATGAGGAATTAATGAACCGGTTGACTATTTTGTGTAGGAGTTTACTATATTTTGATAAGAGCAAAATTGATGCTCCATAGTCCACAAACGTATCGACTATGGACACTTCAAATTTTACGTTTCACACCTATATTGTTGGAATTGATTGCAGCTCCATATTAGATTTGAGATGAAGGCTAAGAATAGTCACCCATATCGTATAGGGATCCCAATATCCCATATCGTATACAAGTCATTGGCAGTTCTTTTGTATACTCAAGAGCGTTATGTTGTATAGTTAAGCACATGTTGTACATCAAAATTGAAAATTGAAAATATGTATATTTTAGAGACAACAATCATTATTAGAATTGATATGTAATTGATCACATTTAATTTGTTTTATTATATAAAATATGATATTTATTGATATTGTATTTATTGAATTAATTATCTGGTTGTTTGAATTATTTTATAAGATGTTCCCATAGACTTTATGTTGTCATTAAGGTTGTGATAACTTGAGTGACTAAACATAAGTCCTAAAATCGTCCCAATCGATGATTATTGAGATATGAGATATCAATGATGTATAATTAGATTGACATGTGGTCTGCATCATATTCTTGGAAAATGTAGTAGTTCTCATGACTACGAATAACTTGGTTATTCATGATGGACACATGTGCACTTTGGAGAGTCTTGGTATACACAACCGAGAAATCATTTGATAGATTCTATTTGTGTGTCTATGGAAGTATCGGTGTGTAGTGTGATGAAGTAGTCCTTTGACTTCAGTTCAATACTTACTAAATATGCGGGGTGATGTGCTTTGACCATGACCAATGCTTGCACTCCTAGATTGAGGTAGATACGGCATATGTTGGGTATATCACGAAGCATGTGAGAGTAGTAGTTGAGTCAAGATAGGATTCATTCCTCATAATAGATTTTGGAGAGAATACTTTAGTTCTCATAATTAGTGTGATCGTTAGTCATTGGCCAATACAAAGAATGTATTCAAAATGGTGTTTGAATATGATCATAGATCAACTAATAAGAATGAGAGATAAATGAATAAGTTTCTGGAACAGACACATTATCAAGTTATAGACTTATTCGAGTATTCGTGAATGAAAGGACTGTATCATCACGAACCCTACATTACATGTAGTTTGTATATCCTTTCAAACGTTCCTTGTATATTAATAATGTTTGATAAATTGTCTAGATATTTCACTAAGACCTTGATTCGATTAGTGTTTAATATACAAGGCTATATGGGTCACATATTATGGTGATTGTTCTAACGATGAGTATTATGATAAATTATGTATTAATTGGATTAGTAATAATATATTATGAGAATTATTAATTGGATTTGATAATATAATATTTTGGGCTTATTGAAAAATAGAGTCCATAAAGATTACAAAAGTTGAATATGGGTTGGGCCTATGAGATTCAAACTAGAGACCCCTAGGAGATGGACTATCCACAATACCAATTGAGCTAGGCGAGTTGTTGGTCCAATTTGGGTGACTCCGAATTATAACTAAGCAGACATCGTGTTGATGGAGAAAATAGGAGTCCAAATTTGGACTTTTGTGATCAAATAACATTATAAATAGACCGGTTAGGGTTTAATTATTCTCACTCTCAATTCACATATTG
>JAYMSP010005121.1:0-14453 GCA_036897095.1 Plantago elongata | reverse complement strand
ATGTATAATGCCCATGCCGGGTATTGGAGGGGATACGGGAGGTGTTGGAAGTAAGTGGTGGCGACATAGTAAAAGAGGCTGACAATGACAAGGTCGTGGACAAGATGGTAAGTAGAACGGGGGAGGGAACGTTTTAGACAATGGGGTGGGATGGCCTTCTTGAGATCAGCCACCGTGAATGGAGGTTTTGTATGAGGAACTCGCTTCAATGCTCGACCTCCAGCACCCATTTTCGTCACCTAGTAACTGTGAGTATATAGGGGATGATGGTAGTTGTATTGCTAAATTAGTAAGTGCTAGGTGATATATGGGAATGAATGTCTGTTTAGTATTTATAGAGACATGCAGATATGATTTGGTGAATAGCTGCAATTTTCCTACTTGGTGTGCTTACTGCTTAGCTTGGCTTGCTCATTTTGACCACCATGTCATGTGCGATATAGTACAAGGGTTTAACTTATTTTATTGTTCAAATGTACTATGTGTTGTTAAATTGCTAAAACAAATCGTTTAGGCCTTCGAATTTTGACTCGTGCCAAGCCACTGAGCTAAAGAAATATGGCAAGTCACATAATAATTAAATTAGTAGTTTAATAATGTTTGGGTTGATTGTGGAATGGTGATGATTAAATTTGGAATCGACAGTATTGCTTTGTGTTTTTTTAGCGATAGATTAAATCACTTGTCACTTGGTCTCATAAAAAGTAGAGGAAGTTATGCGGTGGGTTTGCAAGATAAATGATTTCCAAGGTATTAGGAAGGAAAGTTTTTCTTAAAACATAGGAAAGAATCTACTTCTTTCCTATCAAACTTCACATATTAAAGTTGACATATAGTTTTATATAAAAAATTTAATGTAATGATAAAAAAAGAAGGTGGGGAAAGGTGTATTTTTAGTGGTAAATGTGTAATTTTTGTGTAAAGTTGAGATTGTTTATTATTTATTAGATGAGGTAACTTCTATTTTTAGTAATGTATAAAGTTTGGTGGAACAGTTAAAAATTACAAATATGAAGTTTGTTGGGACGGAGGGAGTAGTATTTTTTTCTAGTTTTTCACGGTTTTTATGTTTTAACGGACCGGTCGAGTTTTTAAAAAAATCGCCGAGACATACATTTTTATTATGATTTTAATAGACTATGTAATGATTTTAAGTTGTTAGTATTTAATGTTTCAGTTACAGTTTTAACGTATTTTGTTAATTTTTTAAGAGATAATAAGATGGTTTTATTGCGCTGATAATGTATACAATTATAATTTTAACGTTTTTTATTAATTTTTAAACATATAGTGGGTTGGTTTTAAGGACCTACATGATATTTTTTATCATGCCTTGTTACAGTTTCAGGTGACAATCTAATACCATTAAACAAGTCAAAAAGTTCCATAAAACTCATTAAAAAAACAATAAACAAGTTTAAAATAATCTACTTGAACATTTAATCATCAAAAGATTTTGAAACATCTATTCTCATAGAAAAAAATTACAATAAATGTTCATTCGATATTTTTTATGCAAATGCATTGACTTGTTAAAATAAGTTTTTTTTTTCCGATCAAACTTGGTGAACTTCAGCTTTTGATCTTTTATTGCATGTTCTTGTTGCTTTGATACTGCATTTGTAACTTTGAGAGACCTATCATTCAATTTGATGTCATCATCACATCTACATAAACTTTCACTAACTTGTGTAATAACAAAGAAAAAATGCACAACACATGCGAAAAACGATAACATTGATGTGTAAAACCATGACAGTGCAATCAAAAATTATAACAATGCAGTAACACGCAACACAAGTTAAAAACAGTAACATTGATGTGTAAAATCATGACAGTGCATTTTTAAACTATAACAGAGAAAGAACACGCAACACAAGCTAAAAACAGTGACATTAATACATAAATAAAAAATGTGCATCTTAAAACTATAACAAAATATTTGTAAAAAGTCAAATCATAAATATTTCGATGAAGCTAAAACACTAACGTTGATGCTTAAAATTACAATAATACGCTTATGACTATACCATATGCGCTAAAAACAATATCATAAAAATCTACTCAAGATAAGATAAGTATGGTATCATTAACCATAATAGTACATCTTAAAACCACAAAAACACCTTTTAAAGCTATAACAAATCATACCGACATGCAACACAAGTTAAAAACAACAACGTTGATGCTTAACACATAATAGTGCATCTCCATGCAATGCATTTTAAAACTATAACAAAGCATTTGCAAAATTCAAATCATAAATATTTCACAATAGTCTAAAACCATCAACGTTGTTGCTTAAAACTGTAATAATAGATCTTGAAACTATGACATTTGCGTTAACTCAATAATATGCAGAAACATTCAACACAAGCTAAAAACGGTAATATTGGTACTTAAAACATAGATATATATTTTTAATCCATAAATATTTTGCCAGATGCTAATTAAAAACACTAACGTTACTATTTAAAATTATATGAAAAAAAACCGTACTTTTAACGTATCTGTATTTCAATATTTTAATTTTGACTTATTTGTATGCGTATACGTATGTGTATGCGTATGTGTATGTGTATGTGCATTTGTATCTGTATGCATGCTTCTTAGACTGCTAGTGACCAAGCAACTCTGATCAAGTCGATGTGGTAACTAGCTTGATACAATTTAGCTCTGAGTATCTTGATGTTGCAGAGATACACTACTCGTAACACTGAGTTTTCTTGGTACTCCAAAACAACTAATTGGCGAAAGAGAAAGATAATTCTTGCAAAAAAAGAGAGAGTACATTTTTGGTCCTACAATTTATGTCAAATGGCGTATGCAGTATCTCATTTGGTGGTCACTACTAGAAAATGAGGTTTTTTCTTACAACTAGAGGATGTTATTGAAAACAAAAAACTGTCACAATTTACCATTTACTGACTGCCAACTGTAAAACTAGGCTGATAACAGCCAGCATATGAGAAACCAAGTTCATTGTGACAGGCTGTCAAAAACACATTCCTTTTTGATAGAAACTTGTGACAGCCGTGTGTCACAACCAAAATGAACACCACGCGCCTATCCCATAGTATTTTATATGAATATATTATTTCTTACACCTTCCTTTACACCTAGCTATAACAATTGACATAATACACTAATCTAAGAAAAACAAAATACACTACAAATACATTTCATTTTTTACATCTACTTGTCAAAGTATATTTGTATGGTATAATTTGTATAGCCACAATTACTTACAAGTTGCTGTCATAATTATTTTACATGAGCTGGAATGAAATAGTAAAGTAACTTATATTTAAAATCACAGGAGATGTCAATAATTTTAAATAGATTTCTAAAAACAAATTATAACAAACTATTTGAGATCAATATATTAATCATCCAAAGCAACCAAAAACTGTCATAATACAATCATCCATGACTATGTAATAGCTCAATGTTTTGAGCAAGTCATGAGCTCTTTTACACATGTTAAAAACCCAACATTTTGTATTCTATGTCTACCATTCTACTATAGTATTCATCCTAAGATTTTGTCCAAGAAATGCTAAGGGGCTGATTGGCATGGCACTTAAATGTCCATTTGGATGGAATTTTGGTGAAATTGTGTTTGAAATGGAATTGAAATGGGGTATTTGAAATGTATTTTAGGCCAAATCACTGTTCATTGAGCCAAATGGAGCGATTTAAATGCTATGGCATTCAGCCCCTAAGTCCCAAATCCTCAGCATAATTATTATGTTTACCACAACTCCGTGATTAGCAACGTAACTGACAGTATACCCCACTGGCAGACCAAATATGTAGTAGCAAGCCAAGTTAATATAAGCTACCAGTCCTTGCCATCCACCGCCTATCGGAACACCTGTACAAATGATGGAAATAGTTTACGCACATGTGGGACGATGACCAAATAGAAGAATACTTGTTATCAAGACAGCCAAATCAAGAAGCATTGTTATTCCAAGAAGACATGAAAGGTGAGCTACAACACGTTGCATGTCTTCACTATCAGAGAATATATAAGAAAAGTAGTTCCTAGTTGCAAGGACTACAACCATGCAAAGAATCCCAAGAAGAAGGGACTGAAAGAGTGTGACATAGACTGAATATCTAGCTGCTCTAGGATGTCGCATCCCTGTTCATTTGAGACCCGTACGCTGGGATAAAGAATCATCATATGAGGACATGTAGAGCAAATCAAACATATGAATTTAGATGGTAAAGAGATGTAATCAATACACCCTTTGATAGATCTAGATACTTTTTATATAACAGCAGAAGGTACATATCATATCAGATGCCCGATAAAATAAAAGTAACATGGGGCAAGTAAAAAAAACATCTAATTATAGGTACTGGGCAGGGAAGATGACATGGTAGAAGATATGTTTATACAAGGACTAAGCAAGAGAATTTACCGTAGAGTATTTGCCCGAGGTTGACTTGTTTTAGCAAAAACAAACAAACAAACTATACATGATTTAAGATTTGGATCCAATTATTCTGCTGAAACTAATAACACCGTTCAGGTTCATTTTGTACTTATGACAGACCGAGTGAAAATATGATATTAGCTGACATACCATTAAAAGTTGGCACCTACAAATTGGCAAAACATACTCCGTAATCAAAATGCTACACAATTTATTGAATTTATTACTTCAAATTCTTCAATAGAGAATAATGATTTTTACAGTTCTGCATCAGAAATTGTGCTCTTTAATGCATGCTCCGCGGCAACATAAATTTTGCAAGCCTCATTGGTCAATCAAATGAGCCCTCAAAACCAGGAGAAGAGAAGTTTCCTGACATCATAGATCCCGATCTGTCAATGAACTAAACTTGAGAAAAAGCTGAAATTTGCAATCAAATTGCAGTCTTAGGTATTAGATTTATGGCAAATGTTATAATTATGAAGTAATAATTCTTCACCAAGTTACAAACAAGGTTGCATGTTCACTCTCTCGATAAACTGAAAAATCTTCAACAGATTTTAATCATTTTTGTGAGTGACATGTCAAAAAGTGTCAAAAAGTGAGTGAAATCCATGGCTGCAATATTCTCGTTAATGGAGTCCCTATAGCCAAAAGTATATTCATCAAGACTATCTTAAACTGCCACGATCACCAAGTTGACTTGACCCAAAACCATCAACAGGACTTAACCTGTGAGCAGAAAATAAAGAACATATTCTAAGAGCCGATATTGACCTATAGATGCCGATGATTATTCATCAATTTTTCTGTACCTTATCTCTTAAGGCCCATCTAATGAAATAACAAGTTGGTACATAATGAGATAAACACAAGTCAGACTGCTGCTTCTAGTCCAAGCTGATTACTAGTCTTGTATCACATTGAACCTATTCATTAGTCACATTTTTACTTTGAATAAAAAGTAGCGTTATTAACTTATCACACAATCAAAATGAATAGATTAGACTAATCTGAATCTCAGTTCTCTAGCAGCATTTGAAAAGTCAAATATGACAATTCCAACAAAGGTAAAAATCGCCTAAGGTAACATAAAATTCCATATGTTTTCAGAACACTCTGCAATAAACTCAGCTCTATTTTTTAAACTCCATTTCTTTCTAGACTACTCTCAAGAACCATTATAACAATGTATCAAACTGACTTTGGACATGTCACATATGCATAGTATAGCTCTTTCACAACTGACCGTCATTTCAAACACCACCTATCAATTAAACTGCTACAACTAAGCAGTACTGGTCACTTTATGAAATCAAATAACATTACCTGAAAACAAGTGATGGTCTGAAAGCACCTGAGATCCTGAGTAAAATCAGGCAATCCATTAGTATGATGCAAGATACAGTTCATCCCGTAATCATTCGAGTTAGGACCACCAACTATTGCTAGGAAAGCAACAAACAAATAAGCCTATGCACAAATAATTAGCTCAATTTCAATAACTGATAAGCACCTTTGCTATTAGATGTTCCTCCGAAATCCTGCTGCAAATTATTGCAGCTCTTCTAGTAGTATTATTCAATACTGCATTTGCAAAACCACATTTGGCGAAAATCAACTGTTCGCTTTTGATTCTCGCACAAATGTAGATAGTTTAAGTACAACAGTGAGTAATGAGATCGAAAGAGCATGGAATGAGAGAACCTAGAGTATATATTGACATTTTACAGCCGTAGAGTATATTGGACTGAAATCACAAAAATGATAATACTAACAAATAAAAAGAGACATTGTCGAGATCAAGATAGTATATTAATTAAAAACTAACAAAATCATTAGGTTGTCTCCTAGTAATAATTAAATACTAAGATGTGTTGTTCGCGAACAACGAAGATTGCGTGGGAATTCATCTTCTGCAAGGGCTCATCACACGTCTGATTCTGAAACCCGAGTTGCAGAGACACCACCACCATCTACGGATGCATCAGCCTCTCATATACCGCCCCATGATGAGCACATGGATAATCTTGAAGGTGTTAATGACAATCATGATGAAAACGAGAATGGTTCTATTTTCGACAATGTGATTTGAGGTGGTCGTAAACATCTTACACTACTAGGAACTGAAGGGTTTGCCAACTAATTTTAATACTTGAATATCATTGTTATATTTTACTATATTCACATGGTTTGTTTAAATTTAATTTATATTGTGCTCTACGTTTTTTAATATGCAAGTTCAGGCCTCGCCAGGTCAGTAGAGAAATTTCGAAGATATCTATTAGGAACTTGAACAAGGAACCTAAGGTGTTTATATTTGGGAAGTTCTCGCAGGCCTACAAGGATGAGTTGTTTGATGAGCTTTCGGTAATGACTATTTAACTTAGAATTATTAAATCTTACGATATTGGGAGTTGATATATATGTGTTGTCTTAGTTTATTTGAACTTTTATATTTGGGGATATTAATCAGCTTGGGATATATGTTGATAACTTGTTAATATATTATAATGTTTCTTATGTAGAAAAAGTACTATTGGGATGAGAACATTACATCAGATGTCAAGCATAGGTTCAATGCAAAAGCTCGAAAATTGTTTTGGAATAGGGTGCATCTATGGAAAAAAAATTGGGAAAAGAAGTTGTCGATGCCAGAAGAGATTAAAGAAGAAGATCATGTTGCATGGATAGCACACTGGAAAGATGAAAAAGTTATGGAACAAGCTGAGATGGCCAAGAAGAAGAGGATGACTGAGGTTGATGGACCAGGATCAGGACCATCAGTGCATTTTGGTGGGAATGTGCCTTTTGATGAGCGGGTTGCTATGATGGTATGCAAAAGATTGTTGTTTAAGAAACTTTTACGCTTTCCAGTAGAATATATGCTTCATTTATGCCTTTTGATGAGCGTGTGCCTTATATCTTTTTATTCTTTTCAGTACTGCACCAGATATGAGCAATCAAATTGTGTGGATTTGTTAGGACCTTTTAGTATATGCTTTAGTTTAGGAGTATACTTTTTTATAGTATGATATGCATTTTGCCCTTTTAACGCTTACTTCTGCAAATATAAATTTTGATTCATGTTTATTAAAATGTGTGGTTTTATGAGGAAGCGGCTATTGCAAATCCACCATCACTTCTTGACATGTTTTGTGAGACCAAGATGAAGAATGGGCGTTTCCAGGATACTCGCTCACAAAGAATTTATGTTTATACACTTATTTATTTTACTATAAGTTAAAAGACACGTGTGATTACTTGTTAATATATGTAAATCTTTAAAATATAGGATGAGGTGGACAAGCGTATTGAACTGCTAGGTGACGATGCAACTAGGGAAGATATAAATGATATCTTCTTGGATATCAATCAACCAGACAAAAAGAATAGAATATTCGGTCTTAGTAGTGTTGCATCATGTTTCGACATTACAGCTGGTTCTACATCCCGACATACTAGGCAGGTCTACCACCAAGAAGATATTGATGAGGCTATAAGATCATTTGAGCAGCGTGTGCGGGAGAGTATCCAGAAGCATTTACAAGATGAGCGGGAGAGTATGCAGAGGCAACTACGTGATGAGATGGCTGCCTTTACTGCTAAATTTCAAGGGTATATTGATGACCATCCCCCATCGCATTGACATTCATGTTCTGGTTTAGATACTTTTCTATGGTACTATTTTGTATTGATATTCTGGTTTAGATACTTTTCTATGGTACTATTTAGTATTGATATTCTGATTTAGAAACTTTTTATGGTACTATTTAGTATTGATGAATGATAAGGTTTATGTATGATACTTAAGGATCTTGATGGAATATTTTGATGAATTGATAATATTTTTAGATTTTGGTGTTTTTATTTTGTTTTTTAGGTGAATATTGAACATTATAGGGGAAAAAAAGATATATAAAACTAGTGACGGATATAGTGATGGAATCATATTTTCGTCACCATAAAGAATACCGTCACTGTCCAATGACGGCTTTAGTGGCGCCAACATAACGCAACTAAATCAATTCTGTCACTGTAGCCATCACTAAACTATGACGGATATTCTTTTGTCACAATAATTACCAGAACTTATTCCGTCACTAAAGTCGTCATTAGATTGTGACGACATAGTATTCCGTCACTAATTGATTTCCGGTCCGACCAGACCTTAGTTGTGTTGGCCGTCATTATTTCCGTCGCCTTTTATTAATGACGCAATCTGTTGCCCGTCACGAATGTCGTCACAACGTAGTGACGCCACAATTTTTCCGTCACAAATTTTCTTGTGACGGGGTCTAACATGTCGGCCCAACATCCATCACGAATTCCGTCACTCGTGCTTTTTTCCGTCACGAAAGTCGTCATGAATTCCGTCACGAATGAGACAGTTTCTTGTAGTGCATACACTCTGCACTTCTTGTGCCTCACAATTTGGATCTGATGCATTGTGCAAAGAATTTTTTTGACAACATCTTGGTTACTACTATGGATCAAGGGAAAGAATCCAGGGACAACAAGAGAGCACGTCTGGACTTACAGTTGCACACTGGAAGACACAGTTTGTTTATGTCAAACCCAACACGCTAAATCTAGAACAAATGAGAGCAGTGTGTAAATGGATCAAAGGGCTTCTTTTCCCAGATGGACATGTATCAAACTTGCAGAACAACGCAAAAATAGAAGACCACAAAATTTTTGGATTGAAAACCCACGATTGTCATGTGTTCATGCAACAACCGGTTCCTATAGCAGTCAAGAAATTCCTACCGGACGCCATTTGGGAAGTATTGGTAGAGGTGAGCAATGCATTTCGATCAATATGTGGGAGTGTCATAAGTGTGTCAGAAATAGATGCATTGGGGAAAAAAGCTGTCGAGATTATGTGCAAGCTCGAAATGATATATCCTCCTGCACTTTTTGACTGTATGGAACACCTATTCATTCACTTACCTTATGAGGCTCGTGTGTGTGGGCCTGTCTTCTACCGCTGGATGTATCCATTCGAGAGGTATGCAATATTTATGAATCTATTGATTGTAATTTATCCTTATATACTAATTATAGTTTAGCCTTTAAATTATTGACTGACACACTTCATTTCGCAGAAAGTTGGGTATTCTCTTGGATGGCCAGGCAGAAGAATAGATTAGAGGGTTCCATATGTGAGGCGTATTTGATGCGGGAAATTGTGCATTTTTGCGAGTATTTCTTCGGTGATCAAGATGAAGAGCCAATTACTAGACAAAGACGAAACGAGACAACATGGGAGCCTCAGTTTCCCGGACAATTGTCAATCTTCATACCGAAAGGGAAACCCCTCCATAGACAAATGAGCGTAAAATATTTGAGTACATTGAAATACGAGCAAGCACTTCTAATAGGACCTCCAATTGGTGGAAATTGAGACATTACTGCAGCAGTATTAATCCCGAAAGTCTCTCCAGCGTAGTCATGAGGAAAAGTAAGTTGTCCAGGTCTTACATCTTGGTTAACACCGTTCAAAATCTGCATGAATTCGCCTGGCACATGAGCCCCCTGCATATAAAACCCTGGCATATGTTGTGCTTGCTGATTTAACCCAAACAGGCTCGGGCGGTCAGGCTGATAAGCACGACTATTCGGCATTGGAGGACTGAGGAAATTGCGTTGAACTCTGACCAGACCCATCTTGTGAACTCAACCCAGGCCGATGTGGTGAGGAACTTTCCTCCCGGGATGAAGAGCTCATGGACATCCTCCGAGGATGATGACTGGATGGTGCCCCTGAACTAGGACGAGCATTCGAACGGCCACCACTACGCCCTCCAAGCATCTGAAATAGATGATTTTTTTTAAGAATAAGACTGCTTGTATCATATATTACATAGCTAAATCACAGCAAGATTACGCAGCTAAATCACTATTATAATTTAGATCACTATCTGAAATAGGCATTTCGAACGGCTACTTTTTCAAACAAGATTACACAGCAAAATCACTTAGACAGCTTGTATCACAGATCACACCAAAGAAAAGCCTTCCCAAAAAAACACCAACATCAAACTCCTATGATAGCTAAAAGGATAAGACATATGCCAAACAAGCTGTCAAACACAAACACACAACTATCTGTTTCTTTCTAATACAAAGTCCTTGCGGGAACAAGAAATACATCAGAACTGGAGTCGATTACAAAATCTTTTACACTGTAGCGGCAGCGTGCAGGGACATATCGATAGACTATTAGATTTGTTGTTTTAATTTTCTCGAAATTTCTCAGTAAAAGCTTTTTCTTTGACGACTACATTGTTAATTTGTCTGTTGTATGCGACCAATGTGAATTGCTAGATATATCTAATAAGATCTGAGAACTCACATACCTTTGATTGATGACAACATCCGTGGTGTAATTGGACAGAAGGCGGTTGAGAGGAGAAGAGCGGTGGTGATTATGCGCAGCTACTCGAATTGGAAGAACAGAATAAGTGAGACGAATTGGAAAAGATAGAAATTAGTACTTCAGCTACTGGGAATTGCGGTGATTAAGTACAAATAATGTATGTGTGAAAAATATGTCTGTTATCAGATTGGCTCTGTGGTAATGCAGATGCTTTTGCTAGCACCATGTTTAAGTTCGAATCTTCTAGATGACATACAATGGAGTATTTTTTATTGCTATTATTCTTAATTACATACGACATAATAAATTAATTAAGCGAATTTTATTCGAGAGACGGTATCTAAATGAGTTATATTGAGACAGTATGCATTTTAACGAAAATTATCTATATTTCAATTAAAGCGTCTGTGTATTTAAAATTAGTATTTCTTAGAATAAATAATTAAATACATTAGACTAATAATATCGATGATTTTATAAATAATGATATTTTAAATTTAACCAACTTAATAAATGATAACACTTTTAATTCAGCACTTACTTTTACATATAAATTTAACTTCAATCGAACAGATCACGTTATATTAATACTTACAAACTATATAAAAGACGCATTAAGTAATTTAAATTAAGAATAAATTAAAAATATGATGAATAATAACATGTAGTGGTTGTGAAAGAGGAAGTATTTTGTGTCTGTGTATATCGTATGTATGGAGCAGCTTTCTTTTCCATACATCTATCATGCAACTTGCTAGTATTTGTAACAACCCGCGGTAAAATAATTATACTTGTAATATTAAAAAGTAGGGTAAAATAATTATACTTGTAATATTAAAAAGTAAGAAAAATCAATATCGACAGCAAACTCTTAGTAAGGGATGATTGGGCTGACATTTAAATGCTCCCATTTGACTCGATGAACAGTAATTTGACCTAAAATACACTTCAAATACCCCTATTTCAATTTCATTCCAAATACAATTTCATCAAAATCACCATTCAAATATCATGTCAATCAGCCCCTTAGTTATAGTTTGTTTTCAAACAAAATCTGTTTTCATTGATGTGGATGGGGACAGATAAATATTTATTTCAGCTAACTGTAAAAACTTTTTAATATTCTGTTACAAATTCATTTTTACTTGGGACAACCAAGATGCTGTTAGAAATAGACCGTCAATAAAAATTGGTTTTTTTAGTAGTGCTTGTGAACCATAGTCCTATAGTTTCCAAATTTTACATTTGTGATCCTTTTTATTAACGTGGGACTCGGGTCAAAGGTCATTGCCATAATTTGACGTCCACCAGTCCACCTCATATGCCACCTCATATATAACTTGAAATAATGTGAAAATCAGATTTTCTAAAAGTCAAAGTCTTGAAAATGGTAATATTTTCTTAAAAGAAAAGAAAATCAATGAATTTTTGGTTTCTTTGCGGTTTTTGTGTTTTAACTGTCTGACCGGCCGAGTTTTTTAAAAACCATCGAGACACACATTTTTCATTATAATTTTTAATAGATTATGTTATGATTTTAAGTTGTTCGCATTGAAGTTTATAGTTATAGTGTTAACGTAATTTACAAATATTTTAAGAAATGATGTGACGGTGTTAATGGGTCGGTATTGTATGTTTGCAGTTTTTTCAATTATGGTTTTAACTTCTTTTGTGATGTTTTAGGAGATTGTGTGAGGCTTTTAAGGAACTACATTGATACTTTTTAAGATTGTTTGTTATAGTTTTAATTGGCACACCCACATCATTAAACCACCATTAAATAAGTCTAAAAAATTGACGTATGTTATTAAAACATCAATGAACAAATTGAATATAAGCTACTTGCAACATTCAATTATTACACTATTAAACATTCAGTCATCTAACGTTTAAAACATAAATGATCATAATGGAAAAAATTAAAATAAATGTTCATTCGAATTTTTTTTAGATTGGTGAACGTCGACTTCATGTCTTTTGTTGTTCAAATACTGTTGTGGCACATTTGAGAAACCTATCATCAAACACAGTGGTATCATCAGTACCTGCTTAAACATTCAATCACTAGGTTAAAATCAAAATGACTCTTACTAAAACTGTTACATTTGTACTTAAAACAATAACATAGTAGAAACAAGCAACAAAAACTAAAGTTTAGTAATATTGATGCATAACAACAACAGTGCACGTTAAAACTACAACAATGCCTATTAAAACTTTAACAAAGCTCAAACATGCAACACAAGCTAAAACCTATAACATTAATACTTAACATATAACTATGTGTCTTATAACAATAATAATTTGTCTTATATATGTAACAAAGCGGGAGCACATGCGACACAAGCTAATAATAGTAAAATAGATGTAAAACTCTTTAAACTATAACAAAACCTCTTCAAACTGTAACCAAAAAAAAAAAAAAAAGCAACACAACTTAAAATCATAAATAAAGCAGATTAACACTACAAAAGTTTAATATTTATACTTACAACAATAACAATGTCTTTTAAAACTATATTAGTGACTCTTAAAATTATAACAAGACCCTAACTTGCAACATAAGTTAAAAACATCAAATTGGTTCTTAATACCATAACAGTGTCACTTAATACTCTAACAATGCCTCTTAAACCTATAACCAGCAGAAACATGCAGTCCAAGTTAAATACATTGATATTGATGCTTAAAACAATAACATCGAACCTGAAATATATAACAATTTATCTTAAAACTACACAAAGCAGAATCATGTTGAACAAGCTAAAACCTATAACAATAATTTTTAAAGCAATAAGGTACTTACGAATTTGTTATTCAAGAATGATATATTTATTTTCATACCTGAACGTATTCCCAATTATGACTTTCATATCTAACGAGCTAGCTTTTTCATCGTTCTAGATTTGTGAATTTGAACATTATAGCAACTGGATCTGAAAGTTTTAAACAACGTATTATGAAAATTGGATAAAAAATATCGAAATACACACAAGCTGGACACAATAACATCGACGTTTAAAACTATAACAGTGACTCGTAAAAATATAATAATACATCTTAAAACTGTAACAAAGCGAAAAATGCAACACAAGCTAAAAACCATAACAACAGTTGTTAAAACAGAAACGTGTGTACGAATTGTTGTTCAGATCTGATATGTTTTTCAGATCTGAACAGATTTTTAGGAATAATTTTCAGATCTTACGAGCTAGATTCTTCTTTGTTATAGATTTGAAGTTTTGAATATCTTAGTGTTAGGAATATCTGTTAGTATTTTTGATCAATCACCATTTAACTTATCTTTAGTCACTACAAGAAAACAACGTTTTTCTAACGGAATTTTCTAACGGAATGATTTTCCGTTAGAATAGTAACGGATTTTGTAACGGAAAAACGGTCCCGTTAGAAATTTCTCACGGAATTTGTAACGGAAACAGATTCCGTAAGAAATTTCTCACGGAAAGTGTATTCCGTTACAAATTTATAACGGAATCGATTATTCCGTTACAAATTTACAATCCGGCCAGACGGTTTAACCACTGACCGGTAAAAATTCTAACGGAATCCTGTTTTCCGTAACAAATTTGTGACGGAATAATGTATTCCGTCACAAATTTGTA
>JAYMSP010005120.1:0-14457 GCA_036897095.1 Plantago elongata | reverse complement strand
CAGGGAAACGGCAAGGGATCGAAAATCAGCAGGGGGGAGAGGAATCGAGATTGCAGGTTGCTGTTTGGGGAAGAAGAGAGAAAAAAAAAAGAAGAAGAAGAAGAGCAGGTCGAAGGCAGCAAGCGGTGGAAGAGGGGAGGAAGAAGCTGTCTTTATTGACGTGAGGTCGAGACTTGGCTTGATACCATGTAAGACTATTGAATAATCAATCGTGTTTATTCATAGAATGATGTAGGGTATATATACAAAATATGAGAAGCTATGTCTAATCTAATTAAGAATCTAATCTAACTAGGAATTAGAAGAATAAGACTAATCTAACTATGATTCTAATAAATATAGATATGTCTAATCTAACTAGTATTACATAGTCTATCACTCTCCTTCCGCTATAAAATGAATTGTCTTTTTTACTCAAAAAATACTATTCTACTGTAGAACAAAGTTAACATTTTGATGTATAACTATTTTTTTAATACGAATATTAGTTTCTTCGGGTACCCTATCAGGTATCGGATATTAAAATTTCATTTACAACCCGACCCAAACATATAAATAAAATTTCGAGAATTTATATTATGGGTATTCAATTCCTAAATACCCGATCCTATCGAGATTTTATAGTGTAGAGTCGATACAGGAGCGGGATTACCCGAACCCTCCTTCCATCCCTACTTGCAGATTTCGAAATCAAGAACGTGATTTTAATGTTCGAGCGGTAAATAGATGGATTGAAGTGTTAAATTTGAGTTTAAAAAGAAAAGGAACGTATGTAGGGTTTTATATGGTGAGATGGTAATCCTACTACTTGTTAAATTGACTGGGTATTTATGTATGCGGATTTTTGTAATTCACCGACTAATAGTGTATGTAACTCGAGTAAACAATGGCGTACAAAATTATCATAATTCAGTATAATAATATCAAACAACAACATTATAAAATCTTGGAAACACATATTGATTTTTTTCCTATCAAGTACAAATGTATGCACCGAGTCTTGATAAAAATATAAAGTATAAATAAAAATATATTTATAAAATTAATTTCCCTTATTTTAATATCATTGACCGGGATAAATCTATCTATTTAAGTTAGTAAGTCCATCTTACATGTTCAATTTTAATTTAGTGCATACATGTGTCACTCTCAATTAAGTAAATTGTGCATACATCGTATTAATAACATTATTTTCTCGTTGTCACCGTGACTCAGAGCTATGCATCTTTTCATAAGGAGTAACACATTTACTATAACGTCCCGATTTTTAAAAATCTGAACTAAAAAAAATACAACTCGCACTAGTACTTGAGCTTTAAAATTCGACGAACTTAAACTTGTAAACTCAAAACGTAGTTCGACGCATCGTGCGTCATTACATTTGACATGAATTTTTTTGAAATAAGTTCGTGAACTAGTAGTAAAAATATGCAGCGGAATTATAAATCATAAAATCCTTGCAACTTTAGGTAGAAAATCGGAACTTATAATATTAAAGGGACTCTGATAGTGATCACTGTTTCGCCAACGCTCCACTCCAAGCTCGACTTCAATAACTAAAATTGATATTTTAGAAAGGGTTCAGTCGTAACCATAAACTGAGCAAGTATCCATGCACGTACCATGACTTAAAGTTCTATCTTCATATTTTTTTACGTCTTTTAGTCTTGCTTAATGCAATGCATCATATGACTTGACTCTAAACCCTTGAACTTGTTCTCTTTAAATCTATATAACTTAAACTTGAAACTTGACATGAAACTTTCTCTTAAAATGTCTTAAAAACCTTGATATGACCGCGATCACACTTGGCATCGCAAGGTCCTACCCCAGTCCATGGTGGCCTCTTAAAACTCTTAAAACACGACTAGAGGCACTAATCACACTCTAGCCGATTCTCTTGAAATGCCACAAATGCTAAGAGTTGAGCCTTACGAGCCCCTAACTTTAAACTTTAAAACTTGCAATACTAGAAACCTTTAACATCTTCTTAAAATGAATGCATGCTCTCTAACTCTAAATAATAAATGTATTGACTAGTGTGTGCATAAACATCACAACAATCAAATGAACGTGAATGAAACGGTAAACTTGCATCAATCTCATATCATGGCATAGATAACAATCAACAATACAGTATTAACACCAAAACATATATACATTTGTGATGCAAGTCCTAAGGAACTTGCCTTGAATATAGAAACGAGCAAGAGGGCCAAGGATTGAAGACGGATTAGTAAACAGCTCTTTGTTCGACATCAATCTCAGGATCGGATGACTGAGACTTCAAAACAAAGATCCCTCCGGTGACAGTGTAGATTGGTGGGTTAGGAATCCTCTATCAAAAAATCATCATGATCCAACTCTTAACGAACCGGGTATCATGTTTTGAAAATGTATGCATCTGCCCAGAATATATTTACGCGGGAAGAAGTGTTTAAACTCAAGGTTTTCTTTGATAAAAAGGCTAGGGTTAGGGTTTGAAGGGACTTTGATAATATATGGGCTTGGACTTTTGATATGTACTGGGTTGGACAATTTACAAGTCATACAATTTTGGTCCAACAATGTACACCGTTTTAGCAAACGGTTCGTTTTAAAACGTGCAAGTTCGAAATACGAATTTCTGGGTTGTTACATTTACGCTCCACATGTAACTGAATCGATTATTCTGTGATTGTTTAATTCTATAATACTTTAATTAAGTCGGAATCACCGACAACGAAACACATCTAAATTGGTAAGACGCTTCACCTCCAACCAATATGTGAGAGTTCGAAATACACTTTAGCCGTTTCAAAAATAAAATAAAATAAAGTCGGAATCACCACTTGAAAATGTGCAGCTCTTGTTACGTGAATATGATATCTATATCGAATTTACGAGTAAGTTGTAAATTTTATGCCTCACCCTATTACAAATATCTTATTAAATAGTTAATAACATTATTGTAGTGATTCTACAATAGTAGCTCAAATGATTTACACCATATTAACTTGAAGAATATTCTGTGGATCGAAAATAAAATAAATTGATGCAGAAACTTTCTTAGAACAGCATTCTATGAATTTATTATATGAAGAATAGTATTCTATGTTACTTTGTTTGTGTAGACATCAACTCGTCACCATCACTAAACTACTTTATAATCAGCAAACTGCTTTATAGTGTCCTACAAAATATGAGAACCGCTAATTAATCATTTTTAAATACGAAATGATGCGATTTAACTTTTTATAGGATATTGTGCGGTCTGAAAACACCCTGATGATTGCTAGGAGACATAATTAGCAAAGATCTACAGTGAACTTAATTATCAGCTTGTCGTTACCGTTGAAGTAAAAAAGACAAAGTTTGAATTAACAATTCAATTTTCAACCACCGTGATTTGTGAGTAAACTACAATTTCAGATTTAGCTAATCAAAGCATATACAATCGCATGCTACCTACTAATTATATTGCTTGACGTATATTGATCATTACAAAAAGAACTTGGACGTACCAGGTCTAACCAGGGAGGAGAAATATCTATTTAATATCTTTTACGATAGTGAGTCGACTTCCGTTAATCTTTAGAAAAGTGATATCTAGAAAATTTACACAAATCATTATTAATTAGAGTATGACTCTAGTACTAGTAGCAAACAATATTGAATGTACACGCTTATAATTCGTAGGGGTGGCTCGGTTGGTTAAAAATGTGGAGAATATCCACTATTTTATTTGATCAAAGGTTTAAATTATACGGTGAATGAGTTTATGTTGTATGTGCCTTTTCAGTTGAGCTTGTTGCAGTTTAACTTGAATTTCGTGATTTGCATGAGCCTATGGTATTTTACCCAGTGTACACTCTCGAAGGATAGCAGCTGTGGATTTTCAATGTCATAAAAATATTTCATTATATATATATATATATATATATGTATATATATATATATAAATTGTTGAGACATTGACATTTTAAATTTCTTACTAGCATCTATATAACATTGCTACTCCTATCTTAAACGAGCATATTAAATTTAATATATTCTATAAAACGATGTGTAAGATCTTAAAATTGTATGTATAATTTTAACAATGAATCATCATTCTTTTTACATTATATATTTATACGTGACATAGCCATTCTTCTTGTACCACTTATCAGTCAGTAAATTTTATATCTTCGACTTGTATTTTGATTTGTTACAATATTGGAATTGGATCACCATCAATTCAAATTAAAGCCATGTACCAAGTAATTAGAAAATTAAAATCATAAATTCTAGGAGAAGATCTGCTTTTTCTTTAAAAATTAAAGATTAGATCGAACTTTATCTCAATTATAAAAACTCACATAACATTAATTTCTCCAATTAATTATAAAACTCATAAATACAACACTAATTATCTCAGTAATAAAAACTCACAGATACAACACTAGTCTCTCAGTTATAAAAACTCACCGATATGTCACTAATTCCCCCAGTTATAAAACTCACATAAACGACATTACTTTTTCCAGTTATAAAAGTTACATATAGATGCAAAAAATCCACTTACACACATTAATCTTACAGATACAAAGTTAAATCTCACATCTCACTGTACATAAAAAAATTTATAATATTAAAAACTATTAATACAAACTTAAAAAATAAATTTTTTGTATTTGTAATGATCTTTGTATAGAATTTTTCTTATTAAAATTGCCCTTATATTGAATTTAAGAAAGAGCTAATCTAATCTAATCTAGTCACAAGTTTTCAACGTAGTAACTAAAATTTGAATGAAATTATAGTACACAATTCGACTACGGATTGTAATGATCTGATCATACTATTTCACAACTCCATCCCAAAAGAAGTTGTGGAGCACTATGAACCCATTTCCACTTTTACCCGTCCTTTCCTCCTCGAAATTACAACCTTACCCTTGCTTTATACGCATACACGTTATTCTCCCAGGCCCAGCAAGCAAATATTAATAAAAGAACAAGCGAATTCCCATTTCCCTCCCCCGCCACCTTACCCACCCCCAAATTCCATTTCTGCAACTCAACTACCTGCAAATAATCGCACTCCCCTCCCCTCACCTCACCTCACCTCACCTCACTGCCCAACAATTCCCCAACGAATTTCAATCACAATCCCCAATTACCATGACAAATGTTACCGAATCAGAGAGGCAAAAATCTCGACGTAACAGGCAAGCTCAGCACCTACTCGCCCAACCGACTCAGCCTCAGCCCAAAGTCAGGCTACGAACGCTCCTCCGAGTCGCCTCCGTGGCCGCTGGAATCCAGTTCGGCTGGGCTCTTCAGCTCTCTCTACTCACTCCCTACGTGCAGGAGCTCGGTATACCTCACGCGTGGGCGAGCATCATCTGGCTCTGCGGGCCCTTGTCGGGCCTGCTGGTCCAGCCGATGGTCGGATCGTTTAGTGACAGGTGTACTAGTAGGTTTGGGAGACGGAGGCCGTTTATTTTAGGCGGCGCGATTTCGATTGTGATCGCGGTGTTGATTATTGGTCACTCGGCGGATATAGGCTGGTTGCTGGGTGACCGTGGCCCGACGAAGATGCGGGCGATCGTGGTGTATGTGGTAGGGTTTTGGTTGCTTGATGTGGCGAATAATATGACTCAGGGGCCTTGCCGTGCTTTGCTCGGGGATTTGACTGGTAATTGGATGAACTGAGTGTGTGAATTTGTTTATCTGTGTGTGGTTTTGTTAGTCTGTGTGTGTGGAACTGTTGATTTGTTTATCTGTGTGTGGAACTGACTAGTGATGTTATTCTTAATATTGAATGGAATTGAACTGGCTATCGAATTAGCCACGTGAGCTTTTGATTGAGACTTTGTTTGACTTGTGAGTTTGGATTTTGATGGGAGAGAAGAGGTTGATGATTGTGTGTGGAAGAGAGTAAAGTCAACTCCAAGTCAAATATGTTCATTCTAGTCTTCATACATGTGGTGGAAATCAGCAGGTTGTTAATATCTGTTTGATTGTGTATTAGTTGTCTTACTCTGATGAGTCCAAGTGTAGGGATATTGTTTCTAAGGTGTTTCATTGTATAAGTAGGCTAATCTTACAAACTAGTGGTTTTAGTTTACTGGTGTGTTTTATCAGTTGTGATTTTGAATACTGAGAAAGAGTAAGGAGGTTCTTGTGTATTGATGGCCTGCTAAAAAGTGATCAGTAGTGGAGTAGGCCTAAAGCTGTTAGCATACCACTCTTAAGCAGAAGAAGCGCTTGTGTCTTATCAAGTTCTGATTTCTGTAGGGGAAAGCAGAATTCTTATTCTAGATGTTGATAAGCTCTTACACCTGTGTTGCTTATTTGTGCAATCATAAAATACGTGGAAGTGGTTTTTGAAGTGTCTGAATTTTTTTTCCTTTTATTCCACATTAGGAAATGATTACAGGAGAACTCGAGTTGCGAATTCATATTTTTCATTGTTTATGGCTGTTGGTAATATCCTCGGGTTTGCTACTGGATCCTACAGTGGCTGGTATAAAATCTTTCCCTTCACCCTCACATCGGCATGCACTGTTAACTGTGCGAATTTGAAGGCGGCATTCCTTCTGGACATTACGGTTATTCTCATAACTACCTGTGTGAGCCTATTGGCAGCCCATGAGAAGGCGTTAACTCCCACTCAAGCTTCCCCTCATATTGGTGAGGGAGTATCTGGTGATTCTTCCGAGCATGAAGCTTTTCTCTGGGAAATTTTTGGGACTCTTGGATATCTTCCTGGAACTGTTTGGATTGTCCTTCTTGTCACTTCCTTGACTTGGATAGGCTGGTTTCCGTTTTTTCTTTTCGATACTGATTGGATGGGTCGGGAAATTTATGGTGGAGAGCCAAATAATGGTACAAGTTACAATGATGGAGTGAGAATGGGTTCATTGGGTCTCATGTTGAACTCAATCCTACTTGGTATTACATCAGTGTTCATGGAGCCGCTCTGCAGGAAATGGGGTGCTGGCTTTACATGGGGGCTTTCAAGCATTCTCATGTCTCTCTGCTTTGTGGCAATAATTGTTATTACTGCAGTCAGAAGTAGTCTGGCGATTGATGGTCATCCTCCTCCTGATGGTGTTGTCATAGCTGCTGTGATAACATTTGGAGTTCTGGGTATCCCATTAGCTGTAAGTTGCCTTGCTCTCTTTAAAATTTAATGAAAAATATTTCAATAAACATGTTTACTTATAGTAACCTCGTGTTGGTTGAGACACTTGTACTACCTATGTAGCATGGTTAAGTTTGTGAGAGGATGTATTTGTATCAGTATTCCCCCAATACATATATAATACATTTGTGATCCTTCTCAAATACATATCCTGCCTATTAATCTACTCCCATGTCCCAATCTCAACTTTCCAATTTTCATTTTTGTTCATCCCAATCTCAACTGCCCGATTTTCATTTAAGTTCATCCCAATCTCAACTTTCCATATGTTAAATGGAAAATCTATTTCCTGCTTTATACACTCACCCTCATATAATTCCCTCATACTTTCATTTGTCCAACCTTCCATTTTTCTATATAACGTGCCCAACTCAATGGTAAATCGGGTCTGGTACGGAGGGAGTATTTGTCTGTTACCAAAAATAGAGTCTTTAAGGTTTGCTTAGGCTCTGTTCTATTCAACCGAAATTTATTGAACTAAATGGAATTGTTGAACAACAGACCTGAATGGAACTGAACTGAAGTAAGGTATAAATTATAATTAAGCAAAGCTGAACTGAACTGAAGTGATTTTAAGTTGAAGAAAAGAAAGCCTTAGTTGTTTGGGGTTGTACGATACAAAAGAAAGAGTCCAAAAGGGATAGTAGACTTATAATCAAAAGAAAAAATCTTGATATATCAAATATTAACGGAATGGTTTTTTAAGGAAGATGCTCTCCAACCATAATATGGGGAAAAAGAATACCTATAAACCCATTTTTAATCTTTTCCGGAGAACCCTCTCATTTCTACCCCTACATTCTAAGCTAGTAAATTATTTAGTAGTTAAAAGATCTTAATTTAAGGCCCTGTTTACCAATAGTTTTTTTAGCTAGCTTTTCAGCTCTATGAGTTTCTTTGATCATTGACTAATAAAAAGCTTTTTACGTGAATGCACAACTTTTTAAATCTAACCAAGTTAGCTTGTTGAAAAAAAAAGCACCTTATCTTTTCATTCCAAAATTATCTCTCACCAAAAAATAAAAAAATAGATACAATAATCCTTATTATATTAGTCTCTTATTAAGTTAGCACTTATAGGAGACGACATCTACATATATGTTCAGACGACTTTTGTTATTAATAAAATCGTTCATGTTATTAATAAAAACGTCCATGTTGTTAACGAAATAAATATTGTTATAATATGAAAACATACAAAATTTGAGAACATAAGTGTTTTGATTAATAATATCTTTTGATTAATAATATCGATAATTTCCTTGACATATGTACGTGTCTAGATAAATTATCTAGAGACCGTCTTTCAGAAGACTTGTTCTTAACTCTTAAGTTAAAATGCTCATGAATATTTTTAATGATGTTATTAATGTGACAGTGAAAAGCACATTGAGTATATATTTGAATAATTAGAAAAAAATGTGATGTACTATTATTTAAAAAAAATATATTTAGAAGTAGGATCAGGAAGTTTAATTAAAATAAATAAAGTTAAGAATAATGTCCTTATATGTCATTTTATAAAATACCAGTTAGTTTATCAGCTAATTTGCTAAACACCTACATGCAATTCAGCTACCTGCTAGTTAATCAACTTCAGCTAGCTTTTCAACCAGTTTTGCTAAACAGAGCCTAAACATAGTCAATCTTATCGTAATTCCTAGTCAAAATAATTTTATTGGACTGGCTTTTTTCCCCATTTTGATGCATAAAACAAAACATTAAACAAAGCATGCAGTGAAGTCGTGCAAAATTTAAAATGTATTTTTTTTTTCTGTTTCTGGGGACCTTTTTGTATCCATGTGTGTGTATTGGTGCTCCCTTGGTCCTTGTATGAAGAAAAAAGAGCACACTGACCTTTTCCATTTTCATCTTGTGTATGCATGTGAACCCTGATATGATAGAGCATGATTAAACATTCAACTTTTAACTAGCTGCAGTTAGATTAGATATACCACTCCTACATGGCTACATTGATTTTGATAGTATATATTATCAAGAGTAACATATTGTTAGTCAGAACAATGGAAAAGATCTGATAGTAGTGATATTCTTAGATGAATTAACAATATAATTCTATGGAGACTGGGAGGAGACTCTTTTAGCGCCATGTACTTCATTATTTCATACGTCATCACTTGAATTACTTACATGTGTTTGTGTACTATTGCAGATAACGTATAGTGTACCATATGCTTTGGTGTCTACACGTATTGAGGCTTTAGGTTTAGGCCAAGGTTTGTTGGGATGTGCTTTCGATTTTATTGGTACTGTGGATGCCGTGCGTGTTGTATAATTATCCCATTCTTGTGCAGGGTTGTCCATGGGAGTTCTGAATCTGGCAATTGTTATACCACAGGTACAATATAATTTTCAATTTGACAATACCACCTGAATGCTTTTTCTGGGATGTTAAATTTGTTCTTAATCTTTTCTTGACTGCTCCTTTTTCTGTCCCGACTTGTTAAAGACCCTTGGTTTGGATCTTAACTGTTGGAATTTGATAGAGCACGGAAGTAATATAAAAGATAATCAGGATCCTAGTAGAAATCCAAAAGAACTGATAAAATCAATAGAATCCACTATCACATTTTACAAACTGAAGACATGGTTAAAACCAGGAAGACATAATTCATTCTATTTTCATACTAATCCTAGCTAATGAATAGAAATAACGAAATTAAAACCTTAACGGGCTGACCTGGAAGATTAAAGCCCAAAAGTGTATCAGAAATAACAAACCTAGTCCAACTATACATTTTGAATATATCATTCTATATCAGGATTTTACATTTGGGTCCTGATGTAGCTTTCTTTTGGGATGCCTTTTCATCTCTTGCATGATAAACTATTTTGGTAAGCATCAATCTGAACAATGAATCAACTGGTTGTACGTTTGGGCATTTGGCTGATCTCTTGTATGTACTTTATTCTTTCAGGAAATGGCACCACCCGCTCTCTAAAATCTGTATAACCATTTACACATGTACACATGTTTTGCTTGATATTTGATATTTCTCTGTTCACAATAGAAGTTTTTATATACTTTTTTCCTCAAAATTCTGCTGATATATTCCCTTATCCATAGTCACTTGAGACCTAGCGCATTTTAATATTTATATATTGCATCTCAGAGCTTTATTTTTTTTGTTTTGTTGAATAAGTGGATCAACATCCAAATTACCAAATCATTTTCCCGCTACTGGGGTTCATCTCTAATCTGTGATTGCTATAAGACCATTACTTTTATCTTCGGATATTACTGAAAGTCCAAATGTGTGCTCACCTGATTCTCAGGTACTTACAAGCTTTCCATTTTGAAACAGATTATTGTGTCCCTTGGATCTGGGCCATTGGATCAACTATTTGGTGGTGGCAACTCTGCAGGCTTTGTTGTTGCTGCAATTTCTTCACTTGCTAGTGGGCTTGTAGCCATCTTGGCTATTCCTAGAACAAGGGTTGATAAATCCAGGATTACACACTAAGGTACCTGCTTTTCTTCAGTGTAGTGATGCGTTAGTTTCTGTTGTTCAGACTTCTGAGTTTTCATAATGGTGAAAATTTTCAATAAAAAATATGATGACAATGTAGAGGAGATTATGATATCATAATGTTACAGATGTGGATCTATGGTCTGAGATTCATGTCCGATGGGATAAAGTGACTTGACCAGAAATTTTGATTGAAAATTTACTGCAGATCTCATAAATTTTATCTTCAAGAAATTGGAAAAGCAACTATTTGTTCTTTTCCTGGAAAGCACGAAAATCATGTTTAGCCAATTTAGTACATTAGGATTTATTTATAGCTTCATGAGTGAATATTTGTTCAGTGATGCCTTTATTAAGGCTCACAATCCCGATGTACCAATTTCTTGCGACTATTTCATGCACCAAAGGATGTCTTGTTGTGAATTTATATTATACTAACAAAAGAGAAAGGAAAAAGCTGTCTTTAATTTATGGTTTCTATGTCTTATATCTTTTTTGCGATGAAGATTTGTTTGTAGATCAATCGTTCCCCAACTGTATTCACGTAGATGTAGTTTGCTTACACCAGAGGGCTTGTTTAGCTTTAAGATGAAAATAGTGCTGACCTCTTAGTGTCTGTACACTAACGAGACGCCTTTCAGTTTGACACCTGATTTCCCGACCTTTCATGGATTTGCATTGCTAATTTAATTTTTGAGTGATGCTATTATAGTATGGAGATGATTAGGAGAGATCGGTATAGGGTGGTCACCGATATCTTTAAATGTTCCATTGAGTTCGTCGATTCCTTCGCAAGTGGTCTCCATAATTGATTGAGATTACTGACACTCAATAAGCATTATAGCAATTTCGGTTGTGCCAACTAGACAGCTGTTTACTTCATCAGTCACATGCCTAAGTGTGCTTAGCTCCTTTAAAGTCTTAGTTAATTGGTATTCTGTTAATTTTAAAACATGCTATTTTACTGTCTATGATATCATTGCTCAAGCAGCGCGCTGCAGTGAAACTGGATTATCCATCTCTCATTCGATTCTTACTAGCTACTTGATGCCCCAGACAAGATGGACATGTCTTCATTATCAAATAATGGTGCATGTGTATTTAATATGACTTGCATTTTTTTTCCAGAATTTTTTTCTCTATTGTGCATTCGGCTATCGACAAAACCTGCAAAACACTCATGCCTCTCATAGCCTCCCGATCATACCCTGCAAGTTCCAGCTCCATAGTTTACACCTCCTTACTTGATTTGTACAGGCTCAAATCTTCTGCTGCTGGCCCAGTTGCATTATCATTTAATAGCTGCTGCAAGCTCTATTGTTTGATAAAAACAATTACAAATATATGTTTTTTCATTGCAGTAAGTTTATGATTTAAAATACTTATTTAAAGTTGTCTATAATACTGACTTAAAGCACATCTTTTAGCTTATTTACATTAGTAGATGATGTATATGTGAACTTGTTGCACGTAAAGCATTGCTGACTTGTCAAGTAGGTTCGAAGTTTTACTACATGGAAAATTTTGCTACTTTTGTGCTATCATCTTCCGCATTATCCCTCCAATTCTCATCTAATTGATGTGATGATTTCGTGTTAAGTTGAAACATCCACAACTTGTTATCCCCGATATCTTTACTTATTTGTTAATATTTTATATATATTTTCAATAAATATAACAATTAGGTTTAGCACGTGGATTTATTTACAAAAAATATATTTTTACCACAAAATTCTAGTTAGGAGTAAAATCCTTATAAGAATATTTTTTCCCAGTCCCGATAATATGATTGTATAGAGTTTTACTATAGTTTCCAATTCCTATTGGTCAACATGTGGTTTACTTTTTCTATTTAGTTTAGACTTGTGATTCTGAGTGGGTTTCAGAGTTCTTCACCTGCACTGCTATATTTACATCATAGTAGCTATTTAGAACATTACTACTCAAAAGAAATTAGTAGAGACACATAGAGTGCTCAAGAGTAGTTTAGCACTAGCTTATCAGCTAGATCAACTTATTTTAAAAAATAACATTGTTATTTGAACTTGTACAGGTAGCTTATTATAAAAATAAGTAAGTTGGTTTGTTTTTGTATACTATTTTAGTTTACTAAACACCTCCATAAAAATCAATTAGCTTATCAACTACTAACTACCTTCTCAACTAGTTTGTTCTCAATAGATAACTAATTAATCCCTCAATTCAATCTAAAGCTTTCAATTTAGCAGTGGCACAATATTTAAGGAGTATGAGCAAAAAAATTAGTTTATATTGATAAAGTAGTTAGTGAATGGTATAAAGTAAGAGCAAGAATTGATAAAGTATGAAAGAGAGTGATTAAAAAAATAATAAGTTGAGCCAGTGGGTTTCCATAAAAGGAAATGGAAGGTTATAGCGAAACCCCGAAATGGAAAAATGGTAGCATTTTTGTGGAATGGAGGGAATAATAGATTTCAAACATTGAGAGTGTAGAGACAGTTGGTTAGTTACTATGGGTCAAAGTTGTATTCTTCAATTCGCTCTTTGTTTAGTGGAATTCTGGCTTGGTAGTGCTTGTATAAGTAGTCAAAGTTATTGGTGAATTGGGTAACTGATTTTGTGTCTTTCTCATCCTGGTTGCCTTATCTCATCTGTTATCCCTATATTATTTGCAGTTTATTTCCTATCAGATCAATCGCGTACTAAGTTAATATTTTTTATCTACCTGTGATAAAATTGGAAGTTCTCATTTGTAGTTCCAATATTTTATTTTATTCAATCATCTTTAGAAATCATCTTTCTTTTTGGAACCTTTTCTTTTGTTGGCTTGAGTTTTCAGCAATTAATTGTTAACGCTTATGACATGATTTAGATGAAATCTTTATAATATCATATGTCATGGTGAAGTTCAATATTCCAAGACCACATCTGTTCCCATTTAACTGGAAATGGGATATCTCATTTTGTGCCCGTTTTTTCACTTTTTAGAATCTGCACCTTGCCACTGGAAGAAAGATGCCTCGTATAACAAGTAGTTCATTGTCAGAGCTCCATAGTAAATTCTATCTAAGAAGGTACCTTCCTACTCCATTAGATGTGAACTGCCGTTTTGCTATGTGATTGTTTTCCTTTTTCCTTTTCTATTTTAAATAAAACATCCTATGATTGTCAGGCAGTCGAGTAATTTAACTGGTTGGTTATATAAAACAGTTTTATTCTCGTTTATTTACGTGCTTCTAGCATGTTTGGTACCTTAGATACTAGGCAGCCACACCAATCAAAGATGGTACTTATGTTGCTCTAGCTATAGCTAGTGATAGACTGTATATTTGGATCTTGTATGATTATACTGGGGTTGTGGTCCAGAAATGCAAATTAAATGTGAAGCTCCATAAAAATTGCATCCTGTGTATTGATGTATTTGCAAAGGAGAAGGAAATGAAACGTTATATGGAGTTAAGTAGGAGTTGAAGTTTTATATTTTTAGTGAGAGATAACTCTTGTTATATTGAATGGGAGATTTTAAAGATTAACATGCTGTTCTCAAGAAGAATCTGAAATGCAACCAGCAAAATTTATTATCTTAAACATTTGAGGCATATATTCCCCTATTGGTTCACCATTTTCCTCAGTAAATGCATATATTTGTACTGCTAGAAATCTTCTTGAAATCCTCAATGTGAAAGTAGGATTGAAAATGAAATCTTCCTGAAGCAGAAGTTTCTCGTAGCTTATAGATAGGACGAACATCCGTGACTTTATATTATGTGCAGTTTGATATGGAACCAAAAGCAATCTTCTGTGGCACAGGTTA
>JAYMSP010005119.1:0-14464 GCA_036897095.1 Plantago elongata | reverse complement strand
AGACATAAACAATCCTATACAAATTTAACTAGACTAACATACTAAGTGATTTCCTCTTTACAATGTTCAAGTGAACCGAGTACTAGTCACCTTTCTGTACTAAAGATAAGTTACATGGTGATTGATCAAAATACTAAAAGATATTCATAACAATTGGCTAAATTCCTCGTCATGGGACTAGCATAATAATTAGAATCTTTGTGAAAATGCCACGTACTACTCTTTAGGGAAGTTATGCAGCTCTTTTATGAAAAATCACTTGAGTTTATTTAAAGTTCAATTCATCTCATTTTAGTTACCATATAGCGGTTTCCTGATCATGGGCACTAACATAATTAGGAACCGCTATAATAACTATAGATGCTAGCTTAATTAGAATATATGCTTTAGTTTCATTTTAGTTTTAGTTTAGGTCAGACTTGTTTAAGTTCAGTTCAGGAGAATCAGTACCATATTATAGCGGTTTCCTGGTCACATAATCAAGAAAACCGCTATAATACTAACAAGAATATATGCTTAGCGGTTTCCTGTTTATGAGCACTTGGTTATTTTCATGGTCATGGCACTAGCATAATAACTAGAATCTTCGCGAAAATGCCACGTACTACTTTTTAGGGCAACTCTGTAGACCTTTTCTCTCCAATGAAAAATCACTTGAGTTTATTCAAAATTCAGGTCATCTCATTTTAGTTTAAATTTAGCTCAGATTGATCTGGATTCGGAGCCACAATGGGCGTATTTCTTTTTTCTCATGAAGCGCCATTAAACTTGATGATCTCTTTTCATGCGGAAAAACTGCATGGGTTAAATTCCTCGTCATGGGCACTAGCATAATAACTAGAATCTTCACGAAAATGCCACGTACTACTCTTTAGGGCAGCTATGCGGCTCTTTTATCTTCAATGAAAAATCACTTGAGTTTATTTAAAGTTCAGTTCATCTCATTTTAGTTTCAATTTACCACATATAGCGGTATCCTGGTCATGGGCACTAACATAATCAGGGAACTGCTATAATAACTATAGATGCTAACAAGAATATATGCTTTACTTTCATTTTAGTTTTAGTTTAGGTCAGACTAGTTTGAATTCGGATAATCAATACCACATTCAAGAGCCGTAACCATAAACCCCATATTTATGGTAGTGTCCATTACTGGAAACTGCTATAATAACTATGGATGCTAACAAGAATATATGTTTAGCATATTCATGTTTTGTGGCACTATAGATTAGGTCATACTGGTTTGAATTCGGATAATTAGTACCATATTATGCATATTTTCCTCTTCATGCGGAAAAACTGCATTGGTTATTTTCCTCGTCATGGTCAGTAGCATAGTAACTAGAATATCCGGGGAAATGCCACGTATTTAAGGTTTTATTTTTGTGGCCCTTGGTTATTTTCATGGTCGTGGGACTAGCATAATAACTAGAATCTTCGCGAAAATGCCACAGACTACTCTTTTCAATTAAAAATCACTTCAGTTTATTCAAAGTACTTGCATTATTTTACTGTAAGTAGCCACCAATTGAATAAAACATGCATATATATCTACAAACCAAATCAATTATTTTTTTAATTAATATGTTGATTCATGTAGGACTTTGTTGAAAAAAGTGCAAATCAGTCGGTTAAATTGTTTCCCCTTTCAATTAATATGTCGGGGATTTGAGTCACATTTGTCATTTAGAAAAAAAGTAGGACTTTGTTCTCTTGGCATGCACTGATTTGAACTAAATTGTAATAAACTAAACGGATCTGAACTGAATTGTATTATAAAAATAATTAAGTAAAATTCGAAGATAACCAACCGCATTCCTTGAGCTTTGTTCATCGAGAATAGGCCTATTGCAAACTTTGGGCCGGAAGCAGGATAAAGGCCCAATAATAAATGAAGTAAATTAACAGCCCAGGTTGAAGGGGCTCATTTCCTGGCGCCAAACTTGAGGGCTTGTAGTCCACTCATCATATCATATTGGGTCGCTTGGCCGTTTCCTCTTCTTCCTCAAACTGCATTACTACCTTCGTTTTTCTCTTTAAACTTTCCACCTTACAATTCTTCATAGTTCTTCATAGCTGGTATAATTTTATTAACTATTAAAATTTAATTTTAAAAGAAGTTATAATCAAAATTAAATAGGATTGACTGACAAATCTAAAGTGAAAGACTTTAAGTAAATGGAGGGAGTAAAAATTAAATAAAAAGAACAATCAAAAGCCAAAAATACAGGATCTTAGATCCTTAAACTTTACCGAACCGATTAAAGAAGAGTAATTAAAAATGAACTTGGACAGTAGATTAGTTATTTACTATTTACCAATTCAAGTATTCAACTTAGAAACTACTCTAAGATGGTTCTTTAACTTGTTAATTGTGGCAGCAAATCTTTTGACCACATGTACGGGTGGATATATATCATGTCGGTAGTATCTATCTGGTCACTGATAATAAGTCATAAGAAGAAAAAATAGGCAAATGTAGTGCCAAATGCCACCTTTATCATATAAATTCTGTGAAGAAAACCCTAGTAAATTAAACTAATCTAATTTAAAGAAGGCCAATTACAATTTGTGTTAATAAGTCTATTCAGAGATGTACGTATATTTCGATGCCCGTACAACAACATTACACATGATCTGATAAATATATTTACTTGAAAAGTTCAAGCTCAAACATGTGATTCTGAACTATGTAGTAGCAAATGATATGTTTTGGTTAAAAAAATGAAATTGGACCCAAAAATCAAGAATGATGGACTATTGCAAAGTTGGATGTTGGATATAAAACTTGAACATCGTAATACCTGCTCAGAAGTAGGTCTTAAGAAATCCCAACATTTCCTAGTCAATTCCACATGGCACAATCTGGGCCAAGTATTCGACCTGGCCGGGAATTAATCCATTGGCCAGCTTTTCGATGTCCTACGCGTTAAGACGTTACCAAACACGAGCTTTTCGAGGCCAAAATCATCTAAAATGTGGCTTATGAGGCTACCAAACGCCTCCTATGAAACTATGAGTAAAGTAGACATATGGTATCATATGCCTAGATCCATTATATCGTCTGAATAGAGATCTAAAACTAGTACTAGCTAGTAATTACGTGTAAGGATGTATACATATTAAATAGTTATTATCTGTTTTGTTTGCGATTAAAATCATAAAAATTATATTAAAAATAAGTATTTTACTCAAATTATGTTAGATTTGATGTATTACCAAACAATCACTATAAACTATATATATTCGAAGATGGCAGTGTAGCTTTATTTTTAATATTGTTGTGTGCGTAAATTACATAAATAAAATATAAGATTGCAATGTTGCTGTTATTTTACAAGTCACATAAATTAGAGGAATAAGTTATATATGAAGATAAATTGGGTTTGACATATATGCCATATTTCAAGCTCAATCCCTTTCTTCGGGTCCATAGTCGCGTGACTTTCGTCCTTTTTCAAGAAGTTTGAAGTTGGACTATAATTTAGGGAACTTTACATACCCTAATAATTACACAAATTATTGGAAAAAAATTATGAGTGTCATCGTCATTATCACATATTTAAGACTTGCATTATACATGTGTCAATAATATAATATTTTCAGGAACGGTTTGTTGCAAAGCTACTTGATAATTATAAATTAAGAAATAGGTATTTTATTTTTGTGGAAAATAAGAAAGTAGACAGAAAGTAGATGATGGGTTGATTGATCAAGCTATCCACAAAGTTTGCCATGAATCCACTTTTCAGCCTCATAAAATAAAATGTTTAAATGTGTGGCCCTCAAAATCAATATGTGCAATCTTTTTATACACTTATTAATACTAGAGACAGGACATTCATCTACCATGCAAAGTTGCAAACCAATCAAATTTCCTCTTCTTTTACTTCTCCTTTGTGGTGTATATTCTTAGCTTGCAGATGTTTCTCAATTACTCACCTGGCCCATGAGCACAACATTTCTCTTTCACATTTATATACATTTATATTTCACACCAACGAAAAATATAGAATATGTTTGATAAAATGAACAGATAAAGTGAATATAATCAATTGTCATCTTATTTAAAAAAAATCATGTTAGATAATATTTTATTTGTCAGATCGTATTATTTTGATATAATAATACCGGGTGATGTTATTGGAACCTAAGTTTTACTGTTAGCTGTTTGGATCAGTGAATGCATAGGGTCCTCAACTAAGGGATGTTAGATTCTGAGGCTATGAACTTGTGGTGCTGTCTTATGCCTTACTGTCATTTGTTACACTAGCACATGTGCTACTTTATGTTATAGTACATGTGTGCCTTTATATGTGTGCTACTTGCCATCTATTGCACACATAAGGGGTTTAATGGATGCCTAAAAGTTCATTGGGTATTTGAAATTCAACTTCACGTTTAACTTGAGGATAAATAGTTGAATTGAATTTTACCACCACGCACATGATGGATCCTACCAAAAACACAACTTAAATTTTATATTCATCATCAAATCGTACGTAAAAAATTTACATACAATAAATAAAACTCTAACTCTATATAAAAAGAAGTAGAATTTTCATATTTAATAGAAAAATAACTCTTTTTCTAGATTTTATAAATTTAAATTATAAAAATAAATTTAATTTTTTTCAGTGATCCAAAGAAGTTCAGAATCTATCATTTATTCGGAGACGATACGAATATGAATATTTGATAAGTTTGTATACCGGGGAAATTGTAATTCCAACCGGCGCCAAAAACTCGTCTTTTCCAAGTTTCACTGTGAACATTGCATTTACAGAGTCAGAGTTACAGAGAAATACCTAACTAGTAGTCTAGCTAGTAGTAGTGTATCTTATTCCAGATTCGAATTACTGATAGTACATACACATATGTGGAAGTGGAAACGAAGAAAAACATGGGGTGAAATGAATTGGGATTTGACCATATCCTTGTTAACTGCCAGTTATGGCGTTCAAAACTTCGTTTTCAAAGTGGGGAAAGTTATGGTGACAGTCGTACGAACACGCACACAGGTGTTGCAGATGATAGCCAACCACATATGTGAAATTTTCGGCATGGCTTTGCTGGAAAAATCCCATTTTTTCTGTGAACGTTATCTATCCACTTATCTTTTCCTTTTTGTCCAATTACCCCCTTATTCTGCAACACCGTGTTCATTCCTTCACCACCTTGTTTCACTCCTTTTAGTTCACGTCCCCATATGGCTAATTTCAACATGCACTTTTCTATTGTTTCGATTTTCAGCCGTATTTAACTTGCACGCCAAGTGTTTGATGAAATGCCTGAGTCAGTCATTAGTGTTTTAAACTGGGATTGAGTGAGTGGACGATGTTTATTTTTGTTAATTAGTTGTTGGGTGTTAGGGAGTGTCTGGAAAATGGAGTCTTCATCGTCGAGTAGTAAAGAGCCGAGGAAGTCTATTGGGGTGTTTGAACCGTCTGGGAGTCATATTAGTAAAGTTAAGGTGCCTGACTCTATGAGTAGTTTGGGAAATGGTGTAGCAGTTAAACCGACAGAAGGCCAGTCGGCTGGGAATCGGGCTGAAATGACGTGGATGGCATTTGATCAGAGTGAGAAGGAGAAGGTTTCAGCTAGCATAGCTGAAAGGACTGCAGAATGGGGGCTGATGGTTAAGACGGATGTGGAAGGAGGTAGTTTTCATGCCATTGGTGCGGGCACTTATGACGGAGCTGCAGATGTTGATAGGTTCAGGGATTCATTAGACAGATTTTCAGCTGGATCAAATCGGACGTCGGAGGAATCAAGTGGTGGGTCTGAGTTTCCGAGGGTGTCACAGGAGATAAAGGATGCTCTGGCTACTCTGCAACAAACTTTTGTTGTGTCTGATGCAACAAAGCCAGATTGCCCCATTATGTATGCTAGCAGTGGGTTTTTCACAATGACTGGTTACTCTTCGAAAGAAGTCGTCGGAAGGAACTGGTGAGCATTAAATGTTTCATCTAGTTTGTTTATTTTCCATGTAGATGTTGTAATTACCTTGAAATTAGAGATTATGGTTGTTTCAAATGCTTACGGCCCGATGTTTCTACTGCTTCAAATGAATTTGGTGGAGAAGGTTCAACAAGTTTAATTATATATCGTTTCAAATGTTGGATTCAATAATTCTATTGTACTTCTGGAGGAGAGAGGTTAAAAGCAATCTTTTCTCTTGTTCAGTCGTTTCCTGCAGGGTGCAGATACGGACCAGAATGAGGTAGCCAAAGTCCGGCATGCCACAAAAACTGGAACTAGTTATTGTGGGAGGCTACTAAACTATAAGAAGGATGGAACTCCCTTTTGGAATCTACTGACTGTCACTCCAATTAAAGATGATAAAGGAAAAACCATTAAATTTATTGGGTAATGTTTCTTCACTTTATTTTTATCAAGTAGACCTTGTTAGTCTGTAATCCTCTGTCTTAGGCCTCCTAGATTCACCTTTACCAAGTCAGGCTTTAGAAATAGATGTTTCGATTTGACTTGATATGTCAATGACATGCACAAAATGTCATGCCAGAACTTGCTTCACCCCGGATAACTCTTACGAATTATCAAGAATATCATTTTGCAAAGTTAGTGTGAGACCATAGTTGATTACTGAAGTGGGAAAAATACTTGCATCTCTCATTTATAAAGTTTATAAATGAACCAAAAAAAAAAAAAAACGAACGAGAATATAATGGAATATTCATATTCAAATTGAAGGATACTGTTCCTTAGAGATCGACTTTGTATTTGATAGTTGGTTAGCATCAGATTCAATGTTTAATTACAATCCTTGACCTAAACTGGAAGTTCAGATATTTTTACTGTAATTACTATTGTAGCATCCCGCGAGATACAGATCAAAAGCCAATATCCATGGCCTTCTTTCTTAGCTCATGCAGTAATGTCATATTTGAATAAATGCCATCAACTATGAACTGAGATTATACATCTTTAGGTCTATTGGAAGTGGGTTGGTTGGTAGTGTGCGATAAATAGTGATTGGTATAGAATTAAAACCTTGAGTTCGATAAAGATCTAGGTGTTTTTTACCCGGTTTTTCGAACTTCCTTTCTTGGCCAAACAACCTCTTATCTCACACATCACTTTCTTACTAACTGTTTCTAGTGAAAGTATACTTTTATTACCATCTCACCCACACAGAACTTGGTGGCAGGATGCAGGTTGAGGTCAGCAAATACACAGAAGGGGTGGTTGATAAAGCTCTACGGCCGAATGGATTGCCAAAGTCATTGATCCGTTATGATGGTAAATGACCTTCTTAGCTTGTTGTTTCATCTAATATCCTTTCCTTGAAATCTCACTCATTGATTTACTTCAGCTCGGCAAAAGGAAGAAGCTTTAGGTTCCATTATAGAGGTTGTACAAACCCTCAAAAATCCAAAATCTCACCTGAAATCTCAGAGTCATGACACCTTGCCTAAGATTGACGATGAAAAATACTTGCTTCCTGCACCTAGTGAAACGGCTAGTACTCCTGGAAGACAAACTCCTCTGCAAGAGAGTTCGAGAAAATCTGCAAGAATTTCGCTGATGGGGTGAGTACTTTTGCGTGTGCTTTTGTGATATCAATTTCTCATTTTCTGTGCAAACCGATATGACCCATATCTTACTACTGCATGATTTTCTCAGTATACAATTACTATTTTTTTTCTTTCCCTCAGACAATAGAATTTAAGAGAGGTTTAACTGATATATCACTTCACTTAGAAGAAGTTGATATACTATCTTATCTGCAGAATCTTTTTGGTTACTATTTTTCTTACCAAAATCGTTCCACTAGCGTGAAAGGAATGGAAGTGCATCCTCCATTATGTATTGTTTTGATCAACAGGAATGGTGGGTCCATTTTACCAATTCAGGCAAATTGAAGCGAGAACTTTTTATATTTATTTGCACACACAAAGCATCTGGGTTAGTGATGTTAATTGCATCATTCTACTTGTTTGACATAGGATTTCATTACCATGTAGCATTAATAAGTTTCCTCCTTTCCTTTGCCTGATAGCGGCTAGTCTCTAATCTATCTGATTTGCTGCACTTCCTGTGTATTCTATCGGTCTTAATTATACATGATATTACCTTTCAAGAAAAAATAAATTTATTCTGCTTTTTGCATTCTTCTGTAGGTTCAAAGGGAGGTCAAGCAACGTTGGTAAGAATGAGAATGAACAAATTGTCGAACCACCAGAGATCTCGATGACAAAGGACGTGGGACGGACAGACAGTTGGGGACGAGCCGAACGAGAAAGGGATATACGTCAAGGCATAGACCTTGCAACAACATTAGAACGCATTGAAAAGAATTTTGTGATTACAGATCCTAGACTACCTGATAATCCTATTGTAAGAAGGGTTTTACATTGCTAATTGTTATTTCATTCTAATTCTTTTCACTATGTTTCTGGACAACATCAATACTTAAGAATTTTTTGACTCCTCGAAACTTCAAATTTCTGTCTTACTATATTATATTAGTAAAACAGACTCCACTTATATTTTGTCTATTCATATTTATTCAACAGTGGATTGCTGTTTTATGAGAACCTTCAACAGATTATAAGAGCACAGTTCTGAATTTGCAGATATTTGCATCAGACAGCTTTCTTGAATTGACTGAATTCACACGTGAAGAAATCTTAGGACGGAACTGCAGGTATGAATAACGGTCATGTTTTCCTATTTTCTGTTAGGCATTTGCAATTTGTCTCCTGTAAAAACTATTGGTTCCTCTTATACTTCCTTATTCCTATGCTCCTGTAATTTCTAGCCTTGTTCCTCTGCCATAATCTCTGCTAGTGTATGATTGGTACTTTTAATCTCAATTTTTATTTTTTGTGTTTATGATGAACCTAGCCCGAGTAAGCACACCCATGCTCTTCTTTTCACATTTTTTCTCACTTGATTGGAAAGCTGTAATTATAGTTTTCTACTTTATAATATGCCTAATATGGTTTGCTTATGTCCAGGTTTCTTCAGGGACCGGAAACTGATCAATCAACCGTTCAGAAGATAAGGGATGCGATCAAAGACCAACGAGAAATCACTGTTCAGCTGATTAATTACACAAAGAGTGGTAAGATGTGGCTTTTGATATCATACAAGTACGATATCTGAATAAAAATATTTAACTTAACTGTATAAGCCCAGACTTGTAATTGATGTATTCTCAATTAATTGCAGGGAAAAAATTTTGGAACCTGTTTCACCTGCAACCCATGCGTGACCTGAAGGTAGACCTGCAATGTTAATTAAGTTTATTATGATTTACATGCAAGTAGGATCAGATCATGGATACACGATTTAACTGCTGGGTGATTCTTCAATATCAGGGAGAGCTTCAATATTTCATTGGTGTTCAACTAGATGGAAGCGATCATGTGGAACCACTGAGGAATCGCCTTTCAGAGAACACTGAGCAGAAGAGTGCTAAACTGGTACGGGTTGTTTTGTGACCTTTCTTCATTTTACCAAAAAGCCCAACTCATTTTTTTCTTTGGTGATTGATTTTGAGTATATAAAGAGAGAACAATAAACGATATCACATTTTTTATTTTTGGACCATGATTCCTTTGAAGGCCGTGTTAAGGTTTGAAGATTTGCAACTTATACCAGGGTTCAACCTCTCGTGTGAGCTAAATCTTTTGCCAAAACACTTGGTCAATTACCCAATTTATATATCTGGGCAGAGCCCTACAGCATGGTACTGGAGCCTCGCTCTAGTACCATAATCAATAATGTGTCTTTTTCATGCATAACCAATATGTTTGGCAATCTCTAAAAATTCGTTTGATCTGTATCTGCTAAAGTTAGCATCCTACACTTCTGAATATGCTAAAAAATTGTTTATGGGGTCTCCAACACCTTGCATATCTTGTTTTTATTATAAACTCTCAAGTTTTAGTTAGTGGCTATGACATTCAATATTTACACCAGGTTAAAGCTACTGCGGAAAATGTCAATGAAGCTGTCCGTGAACTTCCTGATGCCAACTCGGTAAGGTATTCTTTTCTCTCTGTCCTTCAGATTATCAGATAACGAGTCTAATGTTATTATATTGATGAAATTCTGAAAACACACTACAGGGAACAAGGGTTTTACTACAAAATAAATTAATATTTTGACAATCTCGGGACCTTTAGGAAATACTCTCAAACATCAACTAGTTACTCCATGTCATTTTTTGCAATCAAAATGTAAAAAATGAAAATAGTTCTAAAATTCATTCTCCTGATGCACAATATCCATCACTTTCAGAGACCAGACGACTTGTGGGCTATACACTCTCAACCTGTATTCCCGAAGCCCCACAAAAGAGATAGCAGTTCATGGGCGGCAATAAGAAAGGTACGTATGCTGAAGCTGAAATATCTATCATCACTTTATGCCATTGGCTAAGAATTAATGCTGTAGATATCTATGTAAACTTTGTTTGGAGATGGTTTTCTGAATTTTCTATAACATGTGAAGATCTTAAATTTAATCAACCTCCCACGACTGAACTAATTCATGCTTTCTGTATCTCAAAGCTGAGCTCCGCGAACATTTTCTTTCTTTTTAGCATACACTCCAATTGCTATCTTGGAATTTTAGCCTAATAAGGCTTTGATCTCTTCGACTGCAAAATTCTGAAATGAACTGAATTGTAGTATAAAATATAACTAAAAGCAGAGCTGAGCTGAACTAAATGAGTTTGCAGACAAAAGAACAGAGCTCTAGTCTTATTTCTTCTAGAAGCAAATTTTTAATGAAGAGTATATTTTCGTAAGATTTCTAGTTTTCTACTATTCGGTCATCCAGATGTTCGCTGTATCAAGAAGATGTTGCAATAATCTGATCTTTGGTCCTTGAACTCTAGATGTAGAGAATATACAGAAAGAGTTAACCTAATTTTTTCTTCTTCATATGATTGGTGATACTTGTAGATTCATTATATAAATCCTGTCAAAGAACTTGATGTGGTTAATAGTTCTACGCTGAGAGTTCACGTGTAAGTTTTTATCTGTAACTGTCACATATCTATCGCAGCTGTAAGACCAGAAGGGTACTTCCTTTCGTTGAGTACATATCTACAAATTACAAACTATCGCCCTTGAGCTTCTTAAATTGATTTACATAGGATGATAGGAACAGTAACTTAACCAGTTAACTATGGCAAATTCTGGTTTGTGCGCAGTCCTGTTATTGTGAATTTTCTTGGATTTTACATATTGCTTTCGGTTCCATTGCAGATCATTGGAACCAGTGAAACGATCGGATTGAATCACTTCAAACCTGTACGCCCTTTGGGATGTGGAGATACTGGCAGGTGAGGGCATTTAATCTAAATTTCACATTGTCACCATCTTATTTACCATCCTCCGTTCCATATTCTCAGTGCTTGAAAACCACAAGTGTAATGTTCATCAGTATACTAGGAGAATTCATGCTACAGTTTTTAATCTAATTCAGCACACATCTAACATAATCTTATGAGAAATGACAACGCATAACTGCTTTTTCCACTTGACTCTTCTCTTCACCTGATTTAATCATATGTTGGATTGACATTTCATCCCAATGTGATGATGGTTTCATGATCATGATGATATAAATAACCTATTTACTCTTTATGATCTTAGGTTAAGTTTTCTTTGGGATATTGATTCTTACTAATGCATGCATGAATTTTTTTTTCAGCGTTCATTTGGTGGAACTTAAGGGTAGTGGTGAACTGTTTGCCATGAAGGCAATGGATAAATCCATTATGCTGAACCGTAACAAGGTATAGAGTTATTTGATACTATTTAAGTATTTTCTTTTTGGAATTTGTTTCAGCAAATGAATATCTCTCCTTCATGCCTCCACCAATAATTTTGAGAAGCCTGGTTTACCTTTTTCTTTTCTTAGAACTTTCTGCAGAATGTAGTCAGGCCACTGCAGAATCTGTAGCTCCATCGTGTTATATTTACATTCAACATTGCTTCTCCCTTTGATTAATACACTAAATAAAACATGTCCTGCTTGCTAATAATGTTACTATTCGTAGAAACAATCTTGGATACTTATTTGAAGAAGGTTTAGACTTTAGAAAAGTTATTGTGCTGTGCTAATGGCATTTCAGACTCATTACATTTGGATACTTCTCTGGATCGTTTGTCCATCCATTCAAACTTGATGTCTGATTTTCGTAGCACAATAAGCCATTTGAGTTTGCCTGAAGTGTGACTGAGCGATAACCATTTTGCAGGTTCATCGAGCATGCATGGAAAGAGAGATCATCTCGCTTCTGGATCATCCATTTCTCCCCACGCTGTACACCTCCTTTCAGGTTCTTGCTCGCTTTTACCACTAATGTTGGGCATCTTTTACTTGGACAGTAAAAAACACATTAGAGTTATAGTTCATCTCATTACTGACTCCAACAAAGTGGCCGAGATGTAAATTACATTGGATATTTTGTAATTTATGATATCATGGTCTGAACACTTCATACTCTATTAGTATTAAGTAGTCAATTCCAATGAAGTTATATCTGAATGATCAAATTCTATAATTTTAATTTTTCATACTCCATTTTCCTGGGAGTTTCCATGTTCTGATCTGATATCTTTGTTGTTTTTTCTCCTCCATTTAGACACCTACTCATGTCTGCTTGATAACGGACTTTTGTCCTGGAGGAGAGTTATTTGCCTTGCTTGACAAGCAACCATTGAAGATTTTCAAAGAAGATTCTGCCAGGTAAATGTCTACCAATTTATATAAGCAACCAGAAATGATATAGCGCGGTCCCTATAAATTTTATTATAAAATTAATCGAATATTAGTCACGTACGAACTCACATATTATGTTTCATGAGAAATTAGTGTCTTGGATGGGTAAATGGCAAAAAGTTCTACACATTTTGTACAAAAGTTAATTTAGAAAGTAGCGGAATTTTGAATATTACCAACTCATAAGTGAAAGAGTCTCATAAGTTTATTTGTTGGTAAGTTGGCTTAGACCAATGTAAAATGAGTAATTTGTATGTAAATGTAAACCTTTTACTATTTCTTATAAGGTGTGAGGTGACTCCATCATTTAGTGGTATAAGGAGTTATGCGAGATAGTTATAATCGTAAATATAATATTTTAAAAAAGAACAACGGAATACAAATACTTATTTGCAAAAATGAAATATTTATGGAATGTCTCGAGTCTTGTTAATGGGTACCATACACACACGAAAACAAAAAAGTCCAAAACTACCCAAAAGCCATTGACATCATCTAAACAGTTCTAATTTGGTTTCTTTGCATAAACACAATCAACAACCACAACATTCACCTAGATTGATCCAATCACCATGTTCTAAAGTGTTTTCAATTCCTTTAGCCAGAAAAGATATTTTATACTGTATCTGTAAAAACTCTGAAGGAGTGCTGCGTGTGGTGTGAGGTTGTGAGCGGAGAAAATATGAAATAGCGTTTTTTTAGTAGCCGATTGATGAAGAATAGAGAAGAAGCGGTAAACAAAGTGCAATAGTAAATGACATTAACGAGTGAAATGAGACTTTAATATGACAATTGAAAACTTACTATATTGTTGCAGAATAGAGAAGAAGTGTTAAATAAATGTAACACTTTTACAATTGTAATGACACTTTAACAGGACAATAAGAGAATATTATATTATTTAACTCCTGTTATTTAATGCTTTAAATTTGATCCCCGGAATCCCAAATCTGAACTCTTACTCATTTTTCACCAAGAAAAGTGGGACTTATTTTGGCTTTGAGTTTGATAAGAACATATAATGGCTTGAAAGACTTTATTCATTTTGTGAACTCAGTGGAGGGAATAAGCACCTCCGCCCACACACATCCTCCCGACATCTTTCAAGATAACTAGGAAACTAGGGCAACATGTCTATCATAGCCTGCAAGAAGGGACTGTAGAACCAAGGCATAATTTCAAAATGCCTTCGTCCTGATAGATCCCTTGACTCGTATTGTCTCATATATAGATTAGTGTGGACTATGTCAAGAATTAATCATTCTTGTAATCTTGTTTCACCTGCAGTATCATTCCCATTATACATGGCTTGATCAAACTTTCTAAAAAAGAACCTTTGGTCTTTATCTTTCAACTCCGAAGGAACTAATCAAATGATTATAACTTTTGCACCGTAAGATACCCATTAAAAAATAAATAATATTCATCCGTTTCCTTGGTAACACTACAGATTTCCATATGTTGTGTCTTTTTAGTACCACCACATTTCTCAACAAGGATACCAATATTCCCCACTTATAGATGTCTTAATTATTATCTTTTCTACTTTTATCACCCATTTTAATCCTCTGTGAATCATTATTTAGCCAATCGTCCTGAATGTTTGTGCGAAAACCAAAAATATGCTCCATAAATCATTATTTTATCAATTTACCCATTTTGAGACCCCAAGCCCCCCCCCCCCCCCTCCTTT